>JADNYJ010000419.1:0-27981 GCA_015501075.1 Gymnopilus junonius | reverse complement strand
CCAGGTTTCTATTATATTTCTTTATCTAACTTTCGATAGTGATCTTGACTTTGAGGGCGTGGGCTGTATGCCACTGCGACCTGCGTTTAATGATCTTTTTGCCCGTCCTTTTCACTGCCTTCTGGAGTGCAGATTTCGCATTCATCACGCTTTTCCTTCGTTCACTCAAATGTAAGGTTGAATTTTTGGGAACACCTTAGTATGTTTCTCACCCAAATAAACTACAGTAGCTCCAAAACCATACCCGGGTTTCTCTGGATGCTTCGTAGTGCAAGCAAATGATATGCTCATTTTATGTTGGGCCGTCCTCATGGCTTGGGATGCCAGTAAGTCTATAATAATTATGAGTAGGTCAGTGCTGAATGTTTTGTTTGGTTACCAGTTACTTTACTCATCATGACGATTGTGGGTTACAAGGCTTGTATGCGGCAGTGGGCTTCCTGTATCCAAGAACCAATATCTTATTTCAGTTGTTAAAATAGACAAAACAGGCGGGAGAACCGCCCTTCTGGACGTGGTATATCGGGATGGTAAGCTTTCACGATGTCAATCGCGCTGCTCTTTCTTATCAACCTACAGGCATGATTTATTATTTTTATATATTCAGTGAGTTTATAATGATAAGCTTCAGAGAAAACCCAAGAAGCTGATGGACATGAAAGGTCTATCGGCTATTAACATTATCGTTGTAAAGACCCTTCCTGTATGTCCAGTCCTTTTCAATGGCTTTCCCAGGTATTAATGCTTAACGAACCAAAGCCGGAGTATGAGAACCTCTTAACGTCGTACGCTGCACTTCTTATCGTCCGTGACCGCGCCTCATTTTTTTTCCTTCCTCATGCCTTTTCAGAACAGAACGTTGTCTTCACTCTGTTCTCACCAGCCGGGTGCTTCTTAACATTCGAGCATACACTGTACAGCGGCGTTGTGCGGACAGCCTGACGGACCTCGATGTCGATTTCGAATTGGATAACGAACTACAAAACAGTCTTCAAATGGAACCCACGCCTCAGATAGAAGCACTGACTATCAAAAACGAGCAGGTGGTATAAAAATCCAGTCATACCTGAGCGCATATACCCACGAAACGAAACGGAAGTCCCGCTACGTATTTTTGTAAAACCGTACTTTTCCTCGTGCTTTACTTTCTGAACAGCAAACGTGTATAATAGGCTCTATAAAACAATGCCAGTTGATTGCGAGTCGAATGACAGCTGGAGAACTCGGTGTTAGCACCTGGTTGAGGGCCCAGTGGTGACCCCTAATTCATTATTTGCTCTTCGTAAGGGACAGTGTATTTCACCACGGCGAACTCTAGGCACGATGGAACGTTCTTGGAAAGGCTCCCAAGTAGGTTACCGACTCAAAAGACACCGTGAAGGGAGTTCCCGAAGAACGTCAAGAGGTGGCACCTGGCGGAACTCACGATATGTAAACCCTTTCTTTTCTGGGATTCCGAAGCCAATAGGAATACCACGATATGGGAGTGGGTGTTCAACTAAGCGGTACGCGACTATGACTATGGGAGAGAGCTGGTCAAGGGTTTTCATTTGCAAATCGTGTTTGATCTGAACCTTTTCACGCCAGACTGCTGGGCAATCTTTTTTATCAAAGAAGATACCATCTGACGTGGGCCTGGAGCAATAAGCAAAGTTTGGACCCCAAGATGATATGGCAGACTGTTTTTAGGGGCTTTATTCTTGAACCTATTGAATGGCTGTACTATGAAAAACTAGGTTTCTGGGTAAAATATACCTTGAGACTTGATTCCTTGAAGCACAAGCGCGTACCATGTGAGATAGTCCGGATCGGATTATGACGTCGAGGGGGGGAGGAGATAAGGAGGATTGTCTTATGGATCGTATCAAGGGGATGAAAGCCGATGTGGATGAGAAATACGCGTCAAAGCGATTGAACTGACAAGGGAGCACGAAGGCCATGGAATTACAAACATTTCCCATCCATTCTAAATTTCTAATGATCATCCAACCATTTAGACTCATCTTCAACAGGGATGACGAGGGAAATGAAGATACCACATGCAAACTTTGCGAAGAAGCGTAGTATGCACAATATAGCTCCCCAAAATTTCAAAAAAACTAAGCTTGTCGATCACAGCGGCGTTCCTGAAGCACCAATTCATCATAGGCGTACTGCTTTTTGCAATTGTGTGGGAGTAAAAACATCATATCATAACAAACGTGCGAGTACGTAGTCAGAAAGAGTTGAGAGGTGTCACTAAAGCTACGAAAACATAGGTGTTCGGGAAGGGTTCTAGACGATGAAAATGACCAACATGAAGAAAAGGCGAAGACTGGAGCTATTAAACGTCTACGGGATATTGTTACAGTTTACAGGCTTGGAAGAGAAAAAATAATCGGCTCTAATGTAACACTGGAAGAAGTAGAGAAAAGACCATACAAAAAGAACAAAGGTGGAAGCACAAATTAATCCCCTTCCTCCTTGACGTGTGGTTGTGCGTTACCGTTCACGGGAGCAGCATCACCGTTTGTGTGCCCATTCGAATTTTGGGACGGTTCGGGATGGGACCGGGCGAGGACATCAGAGACGCCTTTCTTGACAGTGTCGAGCAAGGGGTTGACACGTTCGTGAACCTCCTTGATGATGCGGCCGGCCTTCTCCTGAAGAGGGGTTTCCTTCTCAGCCATAATGGTCGTAAGTTCGTTGACAGAGGATGATAATGCGGCCGCAAAGTCTTCATATGACTGTCGAATTGGGGTCATGCGTGATTGAATAGACGGACCAGAGAGAGAAGCGGTAAACGATGACGACGCTTCTTGCAGTTTACGGAGTTGGGCGAGCATATTGTCAGAGAGGGCGTTGATTCGCTCGTAGGATGAAGCAGAAACCGAGCTGGCAGTTTTGGATGCTGTCTGGCTGTAGGTCGATCATCAAGTCAGAAATATATCGTGATGGAACAAGGAATCAAAAAAAAACGCACACAATGGAACTTTGATCGTGTAGGTGCTTCAGCTGCTCCTGAGTGTACTCGACGATGTTGGTTCGAAGGACTTTGGAGAGAGTCAAAGCACGTTGATACTGGAATTGAGCTTCGTGTTCGGCAGATGACGCTTCCTGAGATACTGCAGAGGGTACACTCTCGGAGCCTTTAACCTTGCTCTCAATGTAATCGACCAAGGGTGCAAAACGCTATCGAGAAAGCAGTCAGTTAATCGATTCAAAGAAAGAAAAGGGCAACACGCACCTGGTCGATATCATGAGCCACGTTGTAAGCAGGCGTAGTGACCTTCTCATTTATCGCCTTGCTGACGGTCTCCTGCACCTCTACCGGCTGCGCTCTGAAAGGGTAAGGGTAGCGCGACTCGACAACGTCTATCGCCTTGTTGGCGATGCTGTCGGCGCGGACAATGATGGGGGCCAATTTGACCTGGAGAGGCTCTGTGAACTTGTAAGCCGAGGATGAGAGCTCCTTAGCGTGCGCGTAGGGATAGCGGGTATAGCTGTTGTTGGTCAACGTGTCGTTGATGGTACCCAGCGATGACGAAATCATGGGTATGGATGCAACACGTGTAAGAACGGTGATCTCTGGTGCTTGGGATGGCTGAGACGGTGCGGGCTGGGTCTCTGTTGTTGTCGTCGACATTGTGGAGGTCGTGGTCGAAAGGTATGAAAGATAGTTTGAGATAAGCGCGTCTTTTTATTACTTTCTTACCTTAGGGGCGGTTTTGCATGTGATTCTTGTTTTGGCTGTCATCACGTGATCCATTCCCCGATCCAGAGCTAATCTCGATCCGTTTTTGTTCTCTCCGTCGAGTTTCCGAAGCCACTCCCAGGCAATTCTTCTCCCCTTTTCCTCCACTTCTGTGTCAAGAAAACGAGTCAAGGTTATTGAAATGACTGGAAATTTCCGCCTGCTGAACCCAAAAGATCTGGTTCCATGTGCAATCCATGTGTTTATTTATTCTCTCTGTCATGCAATGCTATGCACGGCCAGAGCCCTTCTCATCTCGTCTCTTGTCGGCCTTTGAACGATTTCACGCGCTAGGAGTTATTGCACAAGGTTATAAAGTGCAGTCTCTCTATCTCGGCTTATCAGGAAGATACCAGAATGTCAACGACCACTTCGAGGCTCTATACAGGCGCCGTTCCCTGGGCGCAATGATAAAGGATTACTGTAGCCATTCTTCAAAAGTTACTCAGTTATCTCGCGTTTCATCTGTATCAGATTGGTGTAGGAATGCTGGACGGAAGCTCCTTCCTTGTATGTTCATATGGTACGTATTGTGAGAGAAATTTCATTTACATTCATACTAGTGCCTTCCTCTCGATGGTAATTGCTATTGAAATGAACTGAAAATAAAGCTGATCCCATCTTATCTTTTCAGAATTCTATCTCCATCTATCAAATCAATTACAGCGGCGCGGTAATTGTTTATCTTATACGCGGATCTGACTCGCGTCGCTGATCTTTTTTGGAGCGCAGCGCATCATTTTCGATTTCAGAAGCTGGTCCATACTCATGATCAACGGGCCCGCTTGCTCCATCACTTAGACACAAGAAAAAAGACATCATGATACTGAGCCCCCCGCAAGTCATCTTGGTCTCTATACGCGCAGTCACCCGCTACAATTCCGTTGCAATTTGAATTGACCTTAGACCAAGCCATATCATTGTTGCAAGGGTAGTCGTCATGGTTTGATCATCTTGCACCAAACTGACTCATCCCCTTTGGATTCTTAAACCACTCAACCTTCTCTCGATCGTGTCTGTGTTGCGGCATGCGTTTCCTCCGTCCTGCTTTCGCTTCGATCAGCGGGGGCTCCGAGACATTCTGGGGTCCTTGTGGGTGATTGTGCGGGTAAACAAGTACAAGTCTGTTCAACTTTACGCTTCAGGTAGGGCTTGCCAAATGTCCGGATCTAGTAAAATATTTTCCTTTCAAAATCCATAATATAATCAGGGTTCTTTTCTTCCAGGAGCTATTTTCCGCGTGTTTAGACATCCATTCGTACGTGCTTTAGACTTAGTGACATTGTCCCTGGCACAAATCTCAAGCAGTTCCAAGGATCTGTCGTATGAACGCTTCATTGTTAGGCAGTCGTCCAATGAATTCCTACAGGGGCAATCATTTTCGACTTTCAAGCCCATCGAAAAGAAATATGTTCACCTGCAAGATTTCCATTTCGTCCCTACTTCCACCTGGATAACGGACGATATCACGATATCGCTTGCCCCTAGCAGGATCGAGGGGGTCAGGCTTGAAGGCGTTGACTATGACAGCCTAAGCGGGGAATGATGCGGTACATAATGGTCAGCTTACCGTGCATGTCCTCTGCAAAAACTTGCGAGCAGGTGTAACTGCAAAGTGTGAACCGATCAGCTGACAGACCGACAGCTAACAGAGGGAACACCATCATACCCATAATAGGCTACGTCGTACCCTCCCATGGAATGTCCGAACGCTGCATGTCCAGGCATGTCTTTATCGATTTCTTGGAGACAGATTTCTTTTTGCAGGGAACACCGTAATCGTCGTGAACTACGTAACCATTTTTATCTTTGCCTGGAATACTTGATGCAGGTAGAATAGCCCGGTGTTCATATAGCGGCTGGCGGAGAGAAATACATGAAAAGAATGCATAGATGGCTGTGATAAAATGGACTGACGTCTTTATGAGCTTTTCAACGAGCTCTGGGGATAGTGGCTCCTGCGTCTCGTAATGACTGGACAATTTCTCCAAGATTTTTGGTTCCCAACACCTATTTAGAACAGACTTGTAAAATTGGTATGAAAAAACGGAACGATGTAATATACCAGTCTACCAGCATCAGCAATGGGGCCTCTTCAAAATCATAGGTAACGCTGTTGCAGAAAGGCGTTATGAACCAAATCCGTACGAAAAATGGACTTGCGCTCAAGACGTACTTGAACCCATGGAATCGAGCAAATTGGGTCTTATTCAGAAGGCTGTGAAAGACGAGACCCATTTCATGGACGAATGTCCAAACGTCATGATACCGTATAAGAGCAGGTTTTTCTGGTGTAGGCTTGGCGAGATTGGCGACCATCTCAAGCACAGGATATGCACGCTTTTTATCCGGAAGCTCGTGGCCTTCGAGAAGTAGCCATACTGCGTTGTGGGAATACTTTCCAGCTAATAGAAGGGTAAGTGCAACCAACAACGTACTTCCAATGGATAAAGACTCACGACGAGGAGACAAGTCGAGGTAAAAATACCTAAGGAAGCCAGATTCGTCCTTTGCATCTTTCTCTCAGATGAAGAATAGTTGAACCTCTGTTGATGATAGAAAACATAATGATATACAAAGGGAGACAGTAAGAATAATAGCACGAACCAGGATGCCAAGTAGATGCATCGTTCAGTTCTTCAAATTTAAGGCTGAAGAGGTCCTTGTATATTGACAGAACAACCGGAACTACCACAGCGACCGGAAAATGCTGTTTGGTAACAAGGCCATCGAGGCCAAGTGTCTGCTTGTGGAGGAGGCGAACATGATAGCCATGGTCCCATTCATAAAATTTACCATCGAAAGGGATCCCCTTGTCTGCAAGATCCTTTTTCTTAAGTTCAAGCAGGGTTTCAATTTTTCCTTCAAGGCGTTTAAGAACTAGAACAACCAATCAAGAGCTGATAGCTACTGAATTATATCAAATTTATTTACGTCTTCCCTGACTTGGCCATCTTTATTTCCGTGACATAGTCTGCCCAAGTATCATACCCTAGCAGAGTAGCGATTTTACACCGCAATTCCATTGCTCTAGAGAACAAAGGAACATTGACAGCAAGGCGGGCCCCTTGAGCTTCGTGTGCCCTTTTACGTATTTCAGGATTTTCCGCGTCTCCAAACTGAGAGAATGGGATCATCACTGAAGATCTAGGTGGAGAGAAAGTATCCTTACAGTCGAGGCCAGGTCGTTCCCTTTGAACTTCACGATATATACATCCTTGTCACCCTCAGTGGATTTAGTAAACCTGTTTAATTCCTCCTGAGGGATGCCTTGGAGCTCTGGCCCGGTGAAAGAGATCGATCCCTGTAAAGTAGTAAAGATCATCTCATCTCTTAGTGCAGAAAAATTCCCCACATTTTCTTCATTGGCATTTTTTTGTCAACGGGTTTCAAGTTTATAAGTCCGTCCAAGCGGGATAGAGGTGAAGGTGGGGCGCACCCTGAACTCCGAACAAACTTGTTTCAGTTCCTTCTTTAGCACGGCCAATTCAGCTCTTGTATCTGTTGGAAGACTAAGTCCGTTTCTTTTTCCACCTAAGAGCTGTAGATAATCAGAGAGGCACCGATGATTTGATATTCAATATGAAATTTGTCTTACCATCTTTTCGACAAGTCGCCGTTCCTCCGAAGAGAGTTTGTCCCAAAGGTTGGATCGTTTGATATTGCCTTCTGCAGAGACCTTTGCAGCGAATACGTCCAGGCGCATTGATCTCTCTACTTCGAAGTCGTCTAAAGGAGACTCCGCTTTATCAGCGGTATCGCGAATCTCCTTCGAAGGGGACACATTCTTGTAGAACTTCAGTTGTCCAGTTATCTCCCCAAAACCGATGTGTGCATTGGTAATGGCGATCTAGAGTAGTAGAAGGATGCTCCATAATTAGCGTTTGAGACGGTTTCACAGGCCTTACAAAAACTCGAATTTAAAGGTCATCAAAAGTATTCGGATTACATAGTGCGCGGCTTACCGGTTCGAAGTTGCAGTCCAGAGGTTCAAGGGCTTCAACCTTATCCAAAACAATCTTGTATTGCTCTATCGACAGCCTTGTCAATTTCAGTATGTCCTCAGCCGTGTGTCCCCACGCCGGGGGAGGTTGTGGAGGTGTCAGAGTCATGGCGAGTTCGGACAGGATTACAGATGGATAGTAACAAATGTTAAAGCTATATAGGCAGTATTTCGTGTGAGCATCCATCAGACTACAAACCTCTTACAGTGTTGCTTGTTCCTTCTAAGTGCAGCCTGCTCGGGTATCTGGATGAGTGTTGGCCGTCACGATACTATTATGTATCACTATCACTATCATTGATCGTTGATTATACGGTTTCTGTCAGTGTCAGCGCTCGCCGCTCGACCACATGGCCTGTGCTGTGAGCCACGTGGGATGAAATCCAGAAATAGATACAGGCAATGCTCTCAGCCAACTGCGAGTTACAAAATGATTGTAGAGTATAGAGCGGATTTAAATTTCTACCAGCTTAGAGGAATTGTTTATGAAAGGTATAGCAAATATATATGATCCATGCATTTGAAGCAACTGTGTATCCAACTACGTGTAGTGACCGCAATATTTTAAGGAAATATAACAAGCCGAAGCCATAAAGAGATGGGGTCTAATGAGAATCAGGAAATAGTCGATAGGCGTGTTGGTAGTTCGTGAGATTCAAAAGAGGGTGCAAAGACCGAAGTAAGTACGACTTCGCTTGTATCCAGAAATCTGGAGGGACGGTCCGTCCTGAGGCGGAACATGTTGATCACCATTTTGCATGACTGTTGTGAACGGCGAACCATAAACATTTATTTGGAGAAATTTTTATGAGACGTACCAGCATAGAAATAGGCACCATCGGTACACTAAACAGGAAAGTCAGAATGAACGTCAAATTACAAGGATCCAAAAGCATACACGAAGATCAAAACGATATTGACAGAATGTGTTGCAAAGCAATAAGGAATCATTACTGCCACGATCACTGTAAACCATGATGTCAGGTAAGCAGCTATCATTAGCTAGTCAGATTAATGTTTTAATAAGGTGATACTTACAGGTGAGGACAGTGAAGGACACATTTCCAGTATTCACGACGGTGTCCATCAAGCGCTTGTCATTTGGCATAACGTAGTTCCGCTTCCTGAAGATTGTAAACCAGAGCGCGAGATGAGATAAGAAAGAAACGGCTCTAAAGAATAGTCAGAGAAATGAGCTAGCCAAGGTAAAGACAAAAACGAACGCCAGAGGTGCAGCTTCGATGGGTGTCTGACGCAGGTCACATTGGTCATTTAAATTGTCATCATGCAGGATATTTCGCCCAATCAACTCAAATGACACAATGAATGGAAGAACAACAAGAGCCGCCACCACCATGACAAGCTTCATATTTTTACTGTATACAGCCCAGACTTGCGGTAAATGTTCAGCAGGTGGTTTGGATAGGATAGTAACAACTTTACCTCGTAGGAGTAGGATGACAACTAGGCTCATTTGCAAGGATGTACAACTTAGAGATAGGAACAAGATCCATCCCCTGCAAAAAGAGGGCGCAACTGGACCACGCGCAAGAAATAAGTGTATGAAACAGTAGTGGGCACTGGATGATGGATGAGAAGGACAATATAGATGGAACGACTGAATAGAGACTGACATTAAGGTGGCCAAAGCAACGTAGCGAGACCACAGAAACATGAACTTGGTAGCCGTGAACTTCTTTCTAAA
Source organism: Gymnopilus junonius (assembly GCA_015501075.1). Taxonomy (NCBI): domain Eukaryota; kingdom Fungi; phylum Basidiomycota; class Agaricomycetes; order Agaricales; family Galerinaceae; genus Gymnopilus; species Gymnopilus junonius. The sequence continues at coordinate 18,540 of JADNYJ010000419.1, read as the reverse complement.
AGCCCGAAGACGAAGATACTAGGTTAGTTTGCAAATGATTCATCAATCGTTGAACATGAGCTCACCCCCAGACATGGTAATATTCCGAATGAAGTGAGCCAACCCAGTTCAGCCCAAGAATGACGAGAGCCGCAACTATTAAAGGTGAGTACGAGTGGGCATCACGAGGAACATCTGCAAACGTACGCGACAATTTCTCCCTTGCCTCAAACGTCCATATGATGTGATCGTATCCTTCTGGATGCATCTACTGCAGACGTATTTGGCGGGCGACGAAAGATATCCAACGACGACGACAGTGAAATTGGATAGAGTTAAATGGAAGGAGAGACGAAGGAAAGGGTGAACAAGTGGAATGATCCAGAAAAGTCGCACTGTATAAATTGGAGTTGAGCAGAGGCAGGGTCAACACGGGAGGTGCCGTTTCATAACAAAAAATCGGACGAAGCGCTAGGCTAGAATCCGCCTCATCACAAACTTTATTTCCACAGTGAAAATTTTTGAGTCAGTGAGAAATATGGCCACGGTAAAGTTCAGAAAAGAACCTGGCAAAGGATGGAAAGAAAGGCTCAGTAAGTAATGCGCTCATGGGAGAGGGTCACGGCACACCGCTTTGTTCGGATTCCAGGCTTGAACAGGACCCTGATCTGGAATCCCGACATCGATCCTGAGGTCCTGACTCCTGACTCGTGAGATGCCACGCGATGGAGAAAGTCATGGGTGGAAAAGGTGCGTGAGTCATGACCCTGGGTATGAAAGAGTAATGTGACCTTAGAGTAATGTGGGCGCTTGCATGATCAACTGATAATGCTATCACATCACTACCTCTCCTGCGCTTCTTCTTTGGGTTTTCAGTGTGAACAAACCTTGAAATGACTGCTTTATCCGTACAAATCGACTCCACTATAGCTATCGATGGAAAAGATGACATGGAGCAACCTCCCGGTGCCGCAATCGAGGATATTGATGGAGCTGAGGATGAACTCTTTCGATCGTTCGTATTCCTTTTCCTAGCCAGGCATGTATCTCATTCAATTTCATGCATGCGCAGTCGGGGTCTAGTCTTTGAATTTGATGAACAGACTTCAACTTGGGTGAATCACATCAAAGGGGATGCGAGGATATTGCGATCCCCAAGCAAAACGAAGACGCGGCTTGTAATAAGAAACGAAAAGACGTTCCAAATATACACTAACCATTGGAGTAAGTAAAAAAAAAAAGAGGCTATTCCTTCAAGAAAGCCCGCAGCAGAATAGTTCACAGCCATATTCTTGTAGTTTCTAGAAAGACGAAACTGCAGCAGGGCGTTGGGTCCGACCGCACGTGGGTCTGGAAGGCGGATAATATCAACAGTACGGCACAGCACCCGCAATCTACTACCTACGCCATTCGCTTTTCTTCACCCGAGAGTAAGTCAATGCTAATTCTTGAATCAAGCCCAAGAAATTTCCAACCGTCTCATTCAGAAGCAGCCACGTTCAAAGAAGTTTTTGACAAGGAACGGAAGGCTCTACTTGAAGGACATTCGCTACCGGATGGTATTCCGGCCCAAATAGAATTACTCAAACTCGAACGGGCTCGCATCGACAGCCAAATCGCTTTACTTGAGCTACAGGCGAGTGATGGCAGATGATACTAGTATCGGTGTACAAGTCCTCCGAGTTTTACGTACGGCAATACACCGGTTGTAGAACGAATTTTAGAGTCTGACGTTTCTTCAGTATCTACCCGACGGAATATTGGCAACCCATCTATGTACATACCTACAACTCCAGCCGAAATAGACCCTTGTCTCGCATCTTGTACATCAGAATTTTCTTGGAATACCGGGTGGCTTCCCATAACGCTAACTTGAATACCTATTCGTCCAGGATGATCAGAACTGTCCGATAGCATTTTAGGACCCGAGACTCGATTTAGATGTCCCTAAAGATCCAGATCAAGCACGCTGTCAACGTTCTCGTAATGAACATGTTATTGTATGTACATCAAAAATTGAAAGACATCAAATTGAGTTCAGATTTCGAAAGCATACAGGTACATACGTTATAAATGGTAACAGCCAATGATAATATTCCCACCTTCAAGAATTGCACAAGGTACGCTTTCCCTGTCTCTCAACATGTCGAAAGTCGACAACGAGTCGAATACTACCGCTTTGGCCACCGCCTCCTTACTGCGCCCGTTATCTCCGCCTCCCCGTTCCTATGCCATAAGATGACAATGGAAGGGTATAGAGTATTCCTAAACTTCAAAGCTTGCCGCGTGGCAGAGGAATCGCAATGTTATGGGATTCACGATGAATCGAAAGGGGAACGCGAATTTCGGAAAAGCAAGAAGACCCATTTAAAATTAAATTTAAAAAGCCATTAAGAAGACAAGTTGCTCAGGTAACATATTACACTCTGTCGGGTTGGGAGATAAAAGATTCAAATCAAACCAAATAAAATAAAGAAAGAAAGGAGAACGCATACTTAGGATCGGAAGGGAGATCCTTAAGCAGAAGCAGACCCATTCTTCAACCGCGAAGACAGTCCTCCCACAACAGCGATAGCAAACGACAGAAGGAACAACTTCCTCCACCATTGGTTCTTAGCACCGGTGGGAGGAGGAGGTCCAGTCGGACGTGCCGGGACACCACGCAAGAGGTTGAGAGTCGCAGCAGACTTCTTTTGCTGTTGATCATCATTGCAACATTGCAAGATCGCGTCAGTCTCGGGACGCATATACTCAAAGGAAATAAATATATACGTACAGTGTAAGGCGGGAACCGGAAAGCGAGGATATAATCCACCCTTGAGAATTTTTTTAGAGCTTTGGGATACTCAAAACGCGGAGGATAGGAAATAGATTCTCACCAGCCAGGGTTATCCATCGAAGAACGGAGATGGGTGAACATATCAAAGCTGTACTTGCCCGTATGTGCCCCGTCTACAATTACCCGCGCGTCAGCAAAGTCACCTCTTTAGGCCAGAAATCCAAAGGTACTGACATCCGCTAGGCCCAACACCACCAAATGGCAGACCCTCAGCTGAGGATAGGAACATTTCATTTGTTAGAACAACACCAGGACAAAGCAAAAAAAGGTCAAAAACTAACCTCCAGGGTGGATGATAGTCTCATTTGCAACCGCCGCTCCGCTTTGCGTGTTATCAAACACTAGTATAGAAAAAAGGAAGGTTAAGAACGTGCATCACATCGCAGCGCCCGCTAAGCGGTCTCGGAAATGAAAAAAAAAAAAGAAAGAAAGAGTACCTTTAGTCTTAAACTGGTTGTCCTGTGAGAAGACGTAAAGCGCCAAGGGATGGTCCCTGCAGGAATTAGAGTTTCATGATTAGAGATTAAGTTGGGGTCAGGGAAGGATCACCCAAGACTGAGGATACGGGCGACGGCGGACTTACCGTTCATTAACAAACTTGATGGCATCGTCTATGCTGTCGACAGGGACGATGGGCAACACGGGACCGAAAATCTCTCTGTAAGTAAGAAAGATCCATCAGAACCCGAATCTCCCGCAAAAAAAAAGAAAAAGAAAAGGAGGAAACGTAAAATGGGGCAACTTCCCGAGCCTGAAGAAATCACCAGACCAATCGACTCGTGGTATGACAACGACAACGAAAAGAAAAAGAAAGATGGAAACCCAGAAAGTCGGGACGACACAGAGAACTTCACTCACTCGCTCATCAAAGAATCATCGCCCTTAACGTCCTTCACAACAGTGGGAGCGATGAACCTATTCTCCACATTCACCTCCCCACCAAACACAACCGTGCCTTGCGTCTTTGCAAGCAACCCAGCAATCCTCTCCGTCGCTTGGGTGTGGATAAGACGGCTGTAAGCGCCAGGTTGGGCGGCGCGCTTCTCAGGGTCGGGATAGAATTCCTCATACCTAAAAAGAAAAAACGTGGCATGAGTAACAAAAAAAAATCGGGACAGAGGAAATGAAAGAAAAGAAACGTGACGTACGCCTCTTTGAGTGCTTGGACAAACTTATCCTGGAACGCTCTGGGCACGAGAATGTAGTCCGGCGCAACACAGGTCTGACCAGCGTTGACTACCTTGCCCCACAAGAGCCGCTTGGCTGCCAGCTTGAGGTTAACGTTGGGGTCGACGATGACAGGCGATTTGCCTCCCAGCTCCAGAGTGATCGGTGTCAAGTGCTTGGCGGCTGCGGTAGCCACGATCCGCGCCACGCGTCCGTTACCTGGGAGGTACCGATAAATGGATTGAATACAGAAGAAACGCTGATATCGGTCGTACCTGTGTATAAGACTGAAGTGTGATAAGGTTCACTGGACGGATAGCCATGGGACTAGAAGCACGTACTATGGTCCCATTGGAGTTCGAGAATCTGCACGTCAGGACGGGATCAGCTTCATCTAGTTTGACGGGCAAGTAACACGTGTATACCTTGGTCGTCTCTGGGACAGCACCGTTAACCATCCTCACGAGGTCCCTGTCGAGATACTTCTCAATAAGTTCCGTCATCAACGCGCTCGTGGCCTTGGTCGACTCGGAGGGCTTAAGCAACACTGTATTGCCTGAAGCAATAGCACCCGCCTAGAAAAAAAGCAAAAGCAAGAATGCAACACCCAACCCCTGTCATAATCCTGCAGGACAAGACAGCACAACAGAACGTACCAAAGGCCCCAAGGTCAACCACACAGGATAGTTGAACGGAGCGATGATGAGCACCGTCCCCTTAGCTTCCTTCCTAATCACCCGACGCATAGGTCCAAAGGTGAGGTTGAAAGGCGGTTTGACGGGTTTAGCCCACTTGTCGACGTTCTTGAGCTGAGTCAGGGCTTCGCCAATGGTAGGAATCAGCTCAAGGCTACAACGACCACATCCACGCCCCTCGTCAGTAAAAGAGAACACGAATCGACGTAATGGGATATGGAACGCACAAACGAGCCTCTACTTCAGGCCTTCCCAAGTCTATTCTCATGGCCTCTTCAAATCGACTCATGTTGTCTTTGACGAGGTAGGCAAGCTGCGTGAGTTGGTATTTCCTGTAGGCGATCGATTTGAGTTTGCCAGAGGCGAACCCCGCGCGGAGTTCATCCCGTATCTGTGGAAGAATGGGTCAGTCATGAAGTCGTACGAGGAGAACGTAACGAGGCGGAGAATGGCGAGCGTCGATAGTCTAGAGGATCCTCCAGCATCTTTCCATATGCTCTGTTTCATGAATGTGCCCATCCACCCCCCAGAACCGGAAATAACAACTGGAACAATAAAAACTTACCTTGGGAATGTCATCAATAGGCGTGTACTTCAATTCTGGTATCGACATCTTGCTCCTTCACTGCTGGTTACTGCTGGTTTACTTCGTCTACGTCAAAGTTAGGGGTAAGAAATCGGGTCTTGTAAAAGATGCAGGGTGGGCACAGAAAAAGACAAAGGATGATGGTGGTCCACACTATAAAGCGTGTGGTGGTTCTGACCCCACTGAAACGTTGAAATGGTATATCACGTTGTCATGTCAGAATATGGATATGTCATTTGTCAATGGGAAGGTTGGCTGACGTATTCTGAATCTGAAATTGGGAATTTGAACGGCTATACGCAGGATAAACTCAAGCTAAAAGCCCTCTTTCAGCCTTCGTTCCAAGCCACGCAGGCAGATCCGCCTAGAAGGACGCCCGTCGCCCAGTCAGCGCGTTGCGGGGTAATCGGCAAATCGTTCATGCCGAATGCCGCGGCTGACGTCACCAAATGACTTTACGTGTGGGGGAGAGTCATGTGCCCAAACTTGCACTACGCGCCTGGACGACGCGTCAAGACTCCAAAGCGCGTCCCGTACTGGGTAGTAACTGCGCAGAACTTCTTCGGAAGCACAAAAAATGCAGAGGACCCACACGTCCCTGGGAGTTGGCGATGAAGCTCTGATGTCTCAAGATATCCCTCTGCCTCCGCCTGTGACCATCCCGCCTTTTCTTAGCCCTGTTCTCACAGAAACAAGAATAACGGATTACGGCACCTCCGACGTAGGGTTTGGAAGAGGGGGAGTGAATATCAATAGAGGGTGCCTAACTCACAATTTGAAAGTTTTTCCCAGTGAAATAGGCTTTGAAGTTTTAGATGGATAGATGGATCACGTCGACGCCTAAACGGTTGTTTACCTCAAAGTTCAATAATAGGTCCAAGGGCAAGCGCTGATGGGAACTTGAGAGAGTAGGGGGTCAAGGAATCGTAAGGAAAGAAAGTCCAGACATCAGTTGACTTTATACAAACCCCCCTATCTGGTATTTTCCTCATGATTTTCAAAGAGTCCGCAAGGCGAGTGAGAACGATTGTAAATGTAACTGAGCCCGGACTACGGTTATCATAATTTTAATTGGTCCGCTGAAGTCTGCTGATCACGAAACCATAAGTAGAATATGTAGCGCACTTCCAGAGGGAGCGGACGGAATTTTGCTTGTCGAAGGAGGGCAGAAAGGGACCAGATCAAGGAACCATGTTACATGTCCTGCGGGGTGACACAAGGGCATTGACCATCGGAAAGACGGCGATTAAAATTAGGGCATTGTGGCATAAAAATTATTTCCTTTGGTGACTAGTTGGATGAAGTGTTGCGCCCTATGAGACTTCAAGCAATGACACTCGCACTTGTTAGCAGAACATATTAAGACAAAGAGATCATTTCATTACTGAACGATGATTTAAGTGAATACAGGTCGAAGAATGGAAGGGCTACTGCACAGAAATATTGAATTGACGTAGGGACAAGTGACAAGGGAGAAAGCAAACCTCTTCTCCTCCTTCCCTCCAACTACCGTTCAAATTCAAACCCCTTTGCAGAGCCCTGTCGTGCAGTTGGTATTGGCTCCAACTTCCGGTGCGCGTCTGAATCCCGCAAGTCGATATCTCCGGAGTAAGTTGCGCAGATTGATGGAGACAACAACAGCAGCAGCAGCAGCAGCGATGGGGTGCTGGGGGTTAAGCGACGGCAGTAAGTAGCAGCAGGAGATAGGGTAGGGGAAGGAAAAGGAAGAATATGTGCCGATGGGTGCTGGAATCATGGTGAGTGCATTTTTTCTATAGCTTTCATTTCTATTTCTCCTCCACCAAGGGGAAAGGGAATATAAAAAAATAGTGGTGCAGATCTAGATCCGAAGGTGTTAAAGAGATGTCGCAGACATTCAGACCAAATTGAAAGCTAAAAGCTAGAATGGTAACTGACTATAAGCACACCCCCCTCGACCATCCCCCCGTCCCCCCCCTCAACAAACCAACCATCCAAACCAAACATCGCGAACGAACGCGTTCACCACCCTTCACCCTTCACAATCCACCATACAATATACACCCCTTTAAGCTTAACCTCATCCACAACCTCTCGAAACTTCGTTCAAGCACTGAGAACAAAATTATACTTCCACCGTTCCTTGGGCGCTATACATATGAATATCATTCACCACAACCCAAATAACGCGCAATTCCAAATTCCGGCAGATCGACACCTCTCCGAGTCGTGGCCGAATCGAAATTATAAACAGCCAAAAATGATCCCCGAAAGGACTCCCACCATAGTTTATAAAACATCGCTATTGGGATAGAAAAAGAAGCAGACTCGCAGAATGCCCAGTGCAGCTGCCCAGTCACCTTTTCACGCTCAAGCCCCCTGGAAGGCCTCGACGTGTACTTGGGAAGAAGACGGGAATACGGCCGATGTACATCGTAGATGTAGACAGTGAATTGGAGGATGAATTCAAGAGATCTAGAGCCGGCGACAGCGACTCTCCGCTTGGATTGGGGGGGAGACTTGGTACACGTAGTGCTCTGAGCTAGGGAAGAGTTCGACGAGGAGGGAGGTAGGGTGTATGGGCCGCTACGGCCGTAGAAGTCGCTCTCTTTGATTGGCTATGTGGAGGTCGATTACTTATGTCAAATTGTTCGACGACGGCCTTCGGACCAAGGCATAAATGATATAACGATGATCATAGAACTTGGAATGCACGCGTCAGGGTCTCCGTGCTTTTCGAGCCCAAGAAAAAGGTCCACAAAGAGTTAAAACCTTGGGGATCACAAAACAAGGTTGCTAGGTATCGTCAGTACTTTTTGATGAAGCGGTCAGAGACGGGCGGAAGGTTGGTTATCCCAAGGAGTGTACCCTGTAGTCTTAGATGGGTGGACGCTGGACAGATCAATGATCCAAGCACTGCGGCGTGATGCGAAGAATATCATAATCCTGATTCCTGACAAACGCATTAGAAAGATTGGAAAATCTGAAACTTGATGATGGATGCTGTTCATCCATGTCGGCTAGCTCACGAGTTTCAGAATTCAGAAAATGCATTTCCTGCGCAAACCCTTGCTGGCTGATGAACTTGGCTTCTTAAATCTGCATACAAGAAAGCTTGAACTGGAACGTATTACGAGGAGTATGAATGTGTTACATTTGACTTCATTGTTATTAATTCTAATTATCTAACTATAAGCTGGGGGTATATACGAGTACAATAAGATTAAAAAAAGGTCATGGATGATTTGTTTCGTAACGTTGAGTACATAGGAGTCGAGGAATGGGAGACGATAATGATACAGCAGTTGTGATTTGACGTTGAAGCATTGAAGAACGTTCAAACGACTGGCAAGGGAGCAGGCATAGAAAGCCTCGCGTCCCTCCAATTATCGTTGAGGTTCAGACTCGTCTGCAGAGCCTGTCGGCGTCTCTCCGGTGCACGTCCCGCAGGTCGGTTCCTCCGGGGCATAATGCGGGCGTTGATGGAAGGAGCAGCGGCACGAATTGCGGCGACGGGTCCTGCGGGTTTAGTGACAACAGCGGGAGCAGGAGAAGGGGTAGCAGGTTCCGATGGATGTTGATGGTGCTCATGATGAGAGGCATGCTGCTTCTTGCTTCCTGCCTCCTTCCGTTGCTGGTGTTCCGCAAACTCAATGTTCTTCCTCGTGCGGCGGTTCATGACTACCTCGGGGCAAGCAACGCGCATCTTCTCCTTCATACTCTCATCAGCTTGGGGACGGAGGGAAAGCAGGTAACCGGTAGTGTAGATCCTGGGATGCTGCTTGGGTGCTGAATTAGAGTCCCAGTCAGCCCCGAGTTGCAGGTGTCCATAGAAGGAAGGAAACATACCCAATGAGGCAGGGGAACGGGAACTAGCAGGTGAAGAAGCCCTTGATGACGTTGAACCGGCTCGTTTGTGAACCGGGACATAGAGCTTAGCTGAGGGTGGGGTGGTAGGCACAGAGGAGAGGGATGACGCCATTGAAGAAGATGAGGAGGATGATAGGGCTCTTGGGCGACGGATAGCAATGGGCGAAGACATCTTTACTCAGATAGGGTGAATAGCGCGGCGAGGAGGGCTTAAAGCACAGACGCGTAGATGCAACGGAGGATGGGGAGTCTCCATGTCGGAGCAAGCATATATATACCCGGAATGACTCAACCGCAGCTTTCCAACACAAATGAGTCTCGGAAAGGACACGTAGGCGTTAGCAGCAAGAGCGATGATGTCGCGAAACCGCTGGGGCTGGGGAGACTGCTCTAGAAACGCGTGGAATCTGCGAATCAATGACGGTTTCGAACGTGAGATGTCACAGCTTCGGCATTATGTAAGCGCTCTCCGTGTTTCCCCAACGCTCTTTGACGGTTTTGTCCACATCGGCTTTTCCAGGAGCCCTTTTCCCGGAGGCCACCTTCCACCCCTACGCTCCGTCCAGTGAGCATAAAACACGCATTCAGCATCGTGCTTCTGTTCTGGCGTGGGAGTCTCGAAAACCAAGGCGGCTCATAGAAGGCTGGAATACCAGAGGAGGCCTGCTTACACTCGGCCAGAACGAAGGATCTAGAAACGCTGACTGCAGGCCTTTTGTTCGTCTTTCGGGATGGCTCTGTTCTAGCCCCGACCATGCGAGAACGTTCGGGAAAGAGTGTTTGCCGCTACCGGCCGCGAGTCAATAGCTTGGGGATCAAACACTGTCAACCACCGCCTGTCCCGGACGGATCAGCTCTAGCGATCCGTCACTTGCGCGGACGCTGACTCATCTTTGGTGACTTACTTCTGCTCTCAAATCTTCCTGGTCTTCGTCATGGATGATGGTGTAATATTCGCATCACATTTGGGTTTTTGGCTGCTTAGTGTTGGCTTGTTGCGACTCCGAAGGATTTTCAAGAAAATACGTCGATTTGACACGTCTCCAGCACTTTGCGTTCAGAATTTCTCATCATGCTCCGTTACCAGAGCAAACTCGCATTACGCCTCGGAGTCAAGTTCACAATCCTCGGTCTTTGGGAGATCTTGACCCTTGGGGTAACACGGTAACACTTGCCTTCAACTCGAATGCAGTAGCGCAGGATCCTCCCGGTTGACCAACGCAGGTGATGAACTGGCTATTGCCATATCATAATTTCCACCATTTTCTGCTGCTCTGCGCTTTCGAGATTCCCACATTTCTCGACCCATACAGAGGATCATTGTGCAACAGGCGTTATCAAAAATTTTAACGGATGTGGATTCCTTAAAATATCAGCATTATTGCCTCAACTTTTCTGACATTTCATAGCCAGGCAACTAATAATGGTTTGAAGATTTCCCCCGATAGCCAACTTCCAAGGACTCAAGTACTATCGTTGATCGAGAGTTTGAAACGATGGGGAGTTTGAAACTGTCAACTTTTGCAAACCTTCCTCTCGCATTTGGCCTCCACCAAAATTCACATAAATACTATATCATACTACCTACCATGTTATGTACGTTGTTTCTTCATCTCTGCAGAAAGACGAAGAGTGGCACTCGATTTGCGGAGCTGAGTGCATCAAATCAGCTGATCTATCAGCATCTCTTGCAAGATCTGGCCAGATCCCTTGAGTCAAATAAAACGAAAATTCACAGGAGCGTCAAGGAGACTTGTTCAAGCAGGAAGCCTGAGCCATGGACAGGTTCGTGTACATTTGACTTTGTGAGGGCAGATGCAATGCAGAAGGTGTGTTTAAGCGTGACAAGACGTGATGTTTTCATGCGGAAGAGCTTGTCCGCGCCCTGCCAAAAGGACCGTGACAATCCGTGACCACCATTTCCATCTCGCCATTCCTTCAGTTTTGAGACGCGGAAATGCTCCTGTCTTCCACACTAACCTTATGTCCCAAATTCTTGGTCAACCTTGTGTATATACAAAAGTTGTACATGACTGCGAAATTTTCTGCTTGGAGAGCAACAGGTTGAATTTCTAGTGAATTTTCTTAGTCCCCGTTTCAAACTCCCGCTGAATTATAAGTAGTACTTAACCTCGACATAAGTAAAATGCTCACCCCTCACGGGGCCGCGGCTGCCATGCACTTGATTGTATCAATCGCTAAGATTGAAAGTGAAATTCGATATCGTTACGTTTTGTCATGGTTTATCCATTGAACATTGAACAGATGTGTGAGCGTACGCGTTGGAGGGTTTCTTCGATATTTTTGGCCCTAATCTACGATTCGGTCCTCACAGCTTTTTGACATTTTTGGTTCGATTTAGATCATAGGGTGGTCAACAACGACGGCAATCGAACAATCTCCACCAACCTCACAAGCAAAGCGCAGAAGTTATGTTTGGCCGGTACGGTGTACTTTCAAATTTTCATCTTTCAAGATAATGAAATAGTATAATGACTTCAACCAGGTTCATCCATATCGTCCTCCATGGGTCTTCCCGATTCAAATTGGTGACTTCTTCTAGTCTCCAGAAACAAGTCGATTTACATATACAGTACATATCCCGTTCAATCTCAGTATCAACTCAGTACGTAGAGTATACCAAATCAAAATCGGGATATCAGACGTTCTAGAGTCCTGGATGGGTGATCTCAGATGGGGTGTTATCAATGATAGCCCTATCCCAAGGTGCGTCTATCACGCACATTTTTCCTCTGAACAATGAAATCACTCACGCAATATCAACATTGGGTATGCAAATAACAACGTTGCAACCCAGGGTAACTGAAAGAGGTTTATATTTGACCGGGGGAGCTAGGCGGGCTAGGCTTCTTCTCACCTTCTCGGCAGTTAGCATCCGCGTCGCAGATGCACTACTAAGTGCTAAGCAGAGGTTGGTAACTCCTACTTGCGTGTAAGTATTCCCAACCACCGATTGTAGCGTCTTTGTTCAGTATAATCTCGTCCTGTACAGTTGACCATCGTCCCTCTGATCATGATCAAGTATGGTTCTGCGCGTACTATATTTCGCTTATGGTCGTTGCCTTGATTTTTGACAGGATTTCCGCCTTTGCTTGAACTTGGACGAACGATAATTGCATTACGACCATTACTTGTATATATTCTCCGCATCTTTTACGGCCGTAGAGCTTCGTAATGCAAGAAGTCCAACAAACTGTCTACCTCCTGGGAAATCCAGAAATGTTCTAAGAACAATCGGAACTGATCTATGTTTAAATACTGGAGGAGATACAGAGGAAATTTTATCCCTTCGAAATTCCTGCAGGGTGGTACAGCCTACTTCTTGTTAGTTTCTCTTGGTATGTAGCTTCTTATCGACTATTCCCACCGCGCCCTTCTAAGGTTCTACATGTATAGGGCAATCAGTTCAGACGGTATCGCGTTGTGGATTGATTAACGTTAGGCGATAGGCCTAAATAAGTATATTCAGTATTCAATGTAATCTGAATCTGTTTCCACCAAGTATGTTACCCATGTGGTCAATGTAAAGAGAAGCTCGATCGGAGTCGAGGGCTCTGGGTCCCAACTCGACCTTGTGCGGGGGTCTATTTTGACTCTTTAACCAAGGAAGAAAAGTAGGCAGAATCTCGGATACTAGCACCCTTGGGCTTCGTCACTGGTGAGCGATTTATCTGGCAGAGACGGAAAAATCTTAAACTCCAGACGTCCTTTACATGACGGAGCGCGCCTGCGTTTTAACTCCATATCGCATAACCGCCTGGAGAACAGGAATCTTGATTGTCGGCGCAGAACGGCGGGGCGGAGGGCAAGCATGTCAAGGTGGTAAGATGGCACTTATCGACATCCTTCGCAGGGAACGTTCGAGATTTCATTTCGTACCACCTCCCTGGCACCGTTAACTTGGTTGACGATCGCCTGACGATCTGAAGAAGCACAACATTGAGTGGGACCAGAACGGGATTGTTTTTGTTTTTTAGGTTTGATGAACGGAGCGATTTTGTTGGCGTTGGCGGACGGTTGCTCTCCGAAGACATTTTAATCGGCCGGAAGGGTGCGTTTGCACTAGAGGTTATCTGCAAGGTTTGACTACAGGATTCTACGTCTTCTGATTGGCTTGGTGCAGTGGGGTTTCGACTTATATTAGGAATAATGCAACTTGCAGATAACCTTTACTGCGTAAGGTTAAGATGCAAGACGCCTTTGAAGTGTTTTCGTAGAGTGGCAAGCTTATAAGCAGTCGACCTGTACTGGGAATCTTCTCACTTCTAAGGCTAGAAATCTTTCCGACCTGACTGAGCGCTCACAGTTGAGTTTTCCTCTGCATTTGTATTAGTATTTTTCTGCGCACCTTCAATTTCCTCTTTTTTTAAGGTCGAATATTTAGCAATTCGTCCTTATGATATTCTACTTTCTGGCATAATCAGGATATTATCAATGTGATTCCAATCTCCTGTTCGGTTCCGACTCCACCTTCCAATAAAATCGCCATAATAGCCATTATGGAAAGACTTATCATTGGATGTGCATTGCGCATTGCGCACGCGACCGGCGCACCGTGTCTTTTTCAGGTACATTAATGTTTGTCCACCTGTTCACCGATATACATATCTAGTCATATTGCAGCTAGGCGCCCACAAACGCCATCGCCTGCCTTTTTTATGAATCGAGGATCAGTGTTTGGCACAAATGATTGCTCGCTGAGTACGAATTCTCACCGCCGACCGTTACTCGGCTTCACCGACCTGACAAAGCTTGGAGACCGACTATAATCGCACGCCGGGAAATTGGAGCATCGTGAATTTTCTCGCGCTCGGTTACCTTCTGCTCCAACTGGGCATTTTTTTCGCTGTCTACCACGACGACTGGCATAACTCAAAAAAAAAAGACCACTTTCACAGGTTCCTATTGTACCCGGAAGCGGGGGTGGCGCCAAGTCTGGCGCGAAGGAGGTTATATAACCAACAAATCCCAGGCGGGCCATCGGTCCTTGACCCCCGACTCCCACCATGTTGAATTGGTTCCTAGCTTCGACCTGTGTTTAGCACGTGGAGTAACCACGAAAGCTATCCCGCTTATTTCGTCCCCCGACATTTCATAACGATGCTTCGGTCACTAGAGGCTTTTTCCTGACGTTTTCGTCCTCAAACGGCATTGAGCGCGACGGAAGCAGACGGAGCCAGCTTAGTTGGCCCTGCAGCACCATCGGTTTATATAGGACCTAGTCGAGGGATTCCCCTGAAACCCTTCTATCATCAACCCAAGCTCCAAATCCCTGGTATTTTGCACGCAACCAGTGCGCCATCGCGTAACGTCCTCGTCAGCTCCTGCCTTTCGATGGCACTAGAGAACCTTGAGACCAGTTACACTAGCCAACAATGGTGGGACGCAAGGAACTATTTATCTCGTGCGTTATCAGGCATCATTCATCATGTCAAATCCTTCCAACTACCGCGCAGTTGCAGCCCTCCTGCTATTGACTTTGGACCTTGTTACATCGTGCCGGTCGGAATACCAATACGTTTGGGGGTGCGCCTGCTTCGTTGAGCCCCAATGTATTCTGATACTGAAAGAGGCTTTCGACAGAGCGCGTTTTACACCGACGAAATTCATATACATGTGGGCTCGGTACTTCGCCCTGACCGCCCTAATGTTCGTCATTTCAGCTGTCTACTTAGACCGTTCAAGATGAGGACATTAACACATCATCCAGAGTTCACTACAGCTTTATCCATGTCTTTCTTGCACGCGGCCCTGTCTCTGCATCCCGATGCAAGGCCTGGTTCCTATTTTGACGTTAACTTGCACCACGCTCCAAGTCTGTTTCGACGGGTTACTGCTTATCCGAGGTGCCAGATACTATCCTCAGACCAGAGGTAAATTACTGATAATCATTTTATAGTATACGTTTTATACAGAAAGAGCTGGAAAGTAGTGACTGCCCTTACAATTCCAGTGCTCCTCCAATTCGTTACGGCATATGTCCTAGTCGGTAGGAACGCTCTCAGAGACGAAGATTTCAATGAAAAGTGCGACTTACGCCGGACACCAATCGAAGCTGCGCCTCTTGGGTTAGTACTGGCTTTGTATTCCTGATCAACGCGTGTACTAAAATTAAACACGATAGTGCAGTTGTGTTTCTAGCCCATTTCGCCTTATGGTTAACGACCTTCATGAAGAGAAATATCGTACAAGGCAATAATACTGCTGTGATGGATACACTTGTCAACACGGGCAATTGGTCATTCAGTGTCCTTAGTGGTAAGGATCCAGATATCCAGCTCGCTTCAAGCTCGGCTGCTCATTCACTCCATCCCGTTAGTGATTTCAACAGTGACGATTGCTTATTGCTTTGCTACTCGCACCGTAAATCCTGTCATCATCTTTGTGTATGTCTTCTTCCACTTACATTCTGAGTGTGACTCATCCCGGATCCTTAGATTACCCGCGACTCTCGTTTCATTGACGGTACAGTTCTCGGATTCTGAAAGTGGACGTTAGCTCATTCTCTTACTCACTTCTAGTCATGCAAAATGGTTATCAACATGCGCCGCCTGAAGTCCGAGTCCACCACTGCAAGTCCGATTGATAGCGAAGATTTCGTTCTTACGACCTTTATATCAACGTCATTTGAGTGAGAAAATTATGGACCTAGTATGGTGGCTCTTGTAAAGAAGATTAAAATTGAAGCCAAAACACTCATTCGAAGTGAAATTGTAACGCTAGAGGACTCGCTCAGGATTCGATCACCAATAAAATAGGAGAATATGTAGCAAATAGTAATAGTTCCTGTTCTGCTTGAATCTCGAAGTCTGATTTTTGCTCTTCCCAGATGACAGCCACCCTTTGCGCCTACTTGCTGTAAGTTTTTATGTCATTGCCAAATCCGGGACATGGTAAGCGCCCAGCGTCATACCCTCCACGCCGGGAATTGCCGGACGCGGTGTAGAGACCGATCGAAATTTTTGATCAGGATAAACTACTGTACGAAGTCCAGGCCGGTTTCAACGACTGTTTCTTTCTTTCACCATGGTTTCAGCCTCTCTGGCAGAGGAGATTTCGAACGTACAGCCTATTTATGATAACCAGTTTGCTCAAGAGCTACAGAAGGGAGCTGAAGAATTAAACGAACGACTTGATCGACTTGAAAAGGCACAACATGAAGTTGGTATTCTTTCGTTATGAAGGTTCTATAATCACTGATTATATTACACAACTTCAGCTACAGACGTCGATGACAGCAAGACTTGAATTTCTTCGGACTGAATTGACGAGACTTCACGAGAGGCAAGCTGTCTGGGGTACAAATCTCTGGCTTCCAGAAAGTAGGTCGTAACTAATATATACTGCGTTTCAAGCATCCACAGTCGACGACGAAGCTTGGGATGAACATCAAACACAGTCAGAGGGTCCGAATACGGAAATGAAAGCATTCGATCAGGTGCCTAGTCTCAACACTCCTATTCACACATCTCGCTCTCAAACTAAACGTGCCCCGCAGGATGCCTTTGAGGACGTGAAGACGACGGATGAAAATAACGAGACGATGCAAACATGTCTTGACATCATGGCCGAGGTGGGCACATTTATCTTTCATCGCGGCTCATTCACTTACTTCCTGGTCTCGCACAAGGATTCTACCCCCACACGCATTTCTAAGCGAAAGCAGGAAGATTGAAGCAAAACCTACAATACTACGACCCTATATTGCATGGACTAGAGCCCATTATCCTTATTCATATTTACTTGCTACATCGAATGATTCAGCCACTGATTCCTTTATCCAAGTCTCAATTGACCACGTATATATTTTCCAACTAGCTGAAGTCGAAACGGTGCGATAATGTGTTTTGATTAATCTACTGTATATCCAAATTTGACGCCGGTCTAACAGGACCTTTGCTCGTAGAAGCTGTTTATTCTTAGCGACGTCCAAAGTCTTGTGGAAACGCGGCTCAAAATGTCAAGTCTGTACCGGCATCAAGGTACCTCCTGACATCATATATGCCTTTAATAGCGACCTGTGATTTCACAGCTGCTTAGATCCTACGTCCACGAGCCAATGTTTTGCCGATGTTTGCGCGGCATGAGCTGGCGATAACTGCTGGCCAGTCGATATTAGGATTGCCTTTCGATCACTGGATTTTGAAGGCTCCCTACTATCGACTTCCATCATTGTAATGGCTCAGGCTCCTGCTCTTCTCATTGACGATCGAGACCCCAATATTTTATATAACTCGAGCTGCTTCTCGTACGCCGAGCAAACAGCAAATTCCTGCTACAAAGGTACCTTCACTACATCCGAAGCGCCGAGCAATGAGTGCAGTAATGGGTGGTTTAATTACACGTTTCACGGTCTGTCCCTACTACCTCATTAACCATTGGTCGTTTCTGACTATTGCGTGAATGACAGGTACTGGGGTTCATGTAGCAGCGTCTATTCTTTCAGCTAACACCAGTTACACTGTAAGACTTGACGATGGCGAGGTCCAGTATCAAGTAGGCCAAGGGTCATACTATTCGCCTATCCTTCCCGATGGCCAACATACTATTACCTACGCATTTTCGAGCCCAGGCTTTCACTGCCACTTTTCGACTATTTGGCTATTACTCCGGGTTTATCTACCCCACTCCAAGGACAGACACTTGCTGTAGACGATTCGGACAGTTCCATCAGCTTTTCCGGCAGCTGGAGCCCTGTTTCTCCGATTTCAGTCGTTCCACCACTTTATCGTGGTACCGCTCATTGGAGTTCGGTCATTGGTGACTCACTGCAATTTGAATTTGAAGGTGTGTTGAGGACGACTTCACCTTTACTCATATTTGCACTAACGATTCCATATCAGGTTCTTCTATCTCAATCTTTGGGACTGCAGTCAATGTTTCTGAAGGCGCAATAACGACTATGTATACTCTTGATGGAGTACCCACAATCTCTGGCCTACCTCGAGGGACAATCGGTTCCACATCGTTTGTCCAGCTGTTCCATGCTGATGTCAAGTCCGGTTCCCATGCCCTGATTGTCAATATCACTGGCATTCAATTAACTCAAGCATTGGGTATCGATCTGATTGCCTATAACGCATCTTTCAACAGTATATCGTCACTTCCTTCTCTTTCTGGAAGTAAACCCAAGAGCTCCCTGAACACGGGATCCAAAATTGGCATTACATTTGGGGTGTTGGCCTTTGCTGCCATCGTCGCTGCCCTCCTCCTTTTCCTACGCAGAAAGTATACCCGACCCAAAAACCTTAGATTCCGACTTTACGATAGCTGTAAGTTCCTGGTAATATCTGTTCTTTTCTCCCATTGAACGTTTTATTTCCAGTCGACCCACAGACAAGAAATCATCCTTCCCTTTACAACCTGGCAAACAGTCTTTCCCGCTGTGACACCCTTTTACACGT
>JADNYJ010000418.1:0-28086 GCA_015501075.1 Gymnopilus junonius | reverse complement strand
TTCTCAAGTCACCGCCTTGAACCTTCCTATATCTGCAATATTTGATCTGGAAAAAATGATTCTGTTGGGCTCCAGCACACAGGGCGCCCCAATCTCCTGGTAATTCCTTGGTGTTCCCTCTGGAATTCACAAGGTCATCCGCAATAAGCAATAAGGAATTGCTATATTGAGCCAGATCTCGCCTGATTCGCCCTCTCGGGCTCGGTACTTGAAAGCTTTTCCTTGAATTTAATCTGAGGATCATGTTCGGCCGCTCTCGTCCCTCTCAAATCCACGCCACCGACCTCGTCCGATTTTGAATCAGCTCTTCTATGCACCCTCACGACGATCCAATCCCCAAGGTCTCTACCCGTATCGATGGGTCTCAGGATAATTTTCCACGCTTTTTTCACGCAGCCAAGGGTGGTCTGGGATGTCCGGCCTTTACGCACCTCGAAACGTTCCTTAGACCCTGGCCTTAGTTATGATGCTCCAATGCATCTTCCTGGAATTTCCGCACCGACTGTGGCATATCAGTCCAAATTCGTGTCTAATGAACGGCAGAAAATATACGCTGGAATCAATATGATTTCGTATACGAACAGTCGCCTCCCAAGCATGTGAAGCCTCTATCAGGCTTTGTATCGGATGCGCGCAGTCAATAACAGAGCAGATTCTAAGGATGAAACTTAACATCAGTGAGTATCCTCTTCCTTAGCATTAGTATACAATTGCAATGATCACTGATAATAACATCAAATTCAGCACTCACAGCGAGTTCATATTCTTGGGGCTGTTCTTATTTTGTTAGACTCTGCAGGTATCGCAAGAAATTATCCGTGACCCGGATGGACCATATACCAACTCACTGACCGCCCGATGACATTATCCCCCCTCCCCTGATTGATGCATGGCGACGTGTACACCCTCCGTCTCCTCCCAGGGAGAATACATGTCACAGCCTCTATGTGCTGAGCCTTGCCGCCAAAATGCCGGCCTGCGTACTAACCAGCTGTGCCACTACAGCATCGGAGACATTCTCTGGGATTTAGATGTCGCACCACGGTCCCTCATCAACTGGTTCAATTGACGCCTCCATTTTCCTTCGTCGTTCTTCAAATTCCATGCCTGTCTTCCTGTCAAACCAGGACTATGTTCTACCTCCTCTCTTCTTTGACGATCGGGGATACTCATCGACTGTAATTCCCAACGAGAACTTTGAGGGACAACAAGGGTTTGGCGGCCAAGGTGTTAACGGCTTTTTTGCCGCTTTAATTTAAGGAAAATACATCGAGCTCAACATGCTTGCAGTGGAAGTAAGGACCTAACATACTCTATCTAATATCCTTGCGATCCGTAATCACTGTATAACCTATTGAACAACACGCTAGTCCAAAGCCCAAGTTCCAGAGTCCATGCACTTTCTATGCGCAATTTTCTAAGCCCGCTTCTTGAACACCAACTCTGCAGTAGTATCGGGAACTGACACAGCTTGAAACCAGATCTGCTTAGGTTTGGAACCGTCGCTGGGATATTCGATATCATAGTCGAGTATGATATGGGCTAATGAAAGTTTGAGCATGTTGGCTGCAAAGAAACGGCCAGGACTGTTGGATGAAGTGAAAGCTGTACATATATCGACCCTAGATCATGAAGGCCACGGTACTTACCAAGCATGTCTGCCAGTTCCAAATGTCAGATAATCAGGTCCAAGTGAAACCACTTGGTTTTTGGGGTCGTCTCCCTCTTCGGTGACCGTATCGAAAAATCTAAACCCCTGGAATTCTGTAGGACTATCATAATGGTTCTGCGGAGGAAACGCAGACCTAGTCAGTGGGACTGTCGTCACAGCTCAGCGAAAAGAACTTCATACCGCATCGTGATGTATGGGACGAGTTGCAAACGAAATGCATGTGCCGGATGGCAATGAGATACCATTTGAGAAGGTGAAGTCCTTCATGATCTTTCGATTTCCAGTGGCTATTAGCACAATGGCAAAATTTTGTCTTTGAAGAATGGGATGTTATGTAACAAGGACGTACCGCCTCCTGTTCCAGTCCGCTGCGTTTCCCTGACGAAGCTGTCTAATTTTCGCATTTTTGCGATAGAAGCGCGGGTCCAGCCTTCTGCTTCGACAATTGCTTCTACTTCCTCGCGTATGGGCGCAGCATACTGCGGGTGAGCAGCTAGGTTGAATAACGCGTCCGACAGTACCTGGAAAATACATAGCACCAAACAGTCAGCCAATGGCGGACATCTGGATGCTTATAGGAAAATGGGATTCACCGCCGCAGTGCTGCCAATAGAGACAAAATTTATGACCAAAATACGTCTAGTCAAGTCCGTGATGTCAAAACTTCTTCCGGATTCTTGTGCTTCGTTGACTAGCCAGCTGATCAAGTTGCTCTGGAGGGCACAGAAAGTTGGGATCAATCAGATCACGAAAGATAGAACGCATTCTTACTGAGTTGTTGGTACTCTCTGCCTTTCCAGAATCGTAGTCCTTTTTCTGCTCTATGCAAGCTTCCACCAGAGGATGAATGCGATCTTTAGCGCGCTTGACTGTTTTAGAGACTCTACTTGTAATTGCCCAGCCGACCATTCTGCCAATGAATTCAGTATGCGAGCTTTAATTTGAAGAATAAATGATACTTGCGGATGGAGGGCCTCCGGAAACATGTTCAGGATTTGAGAATACACGAAGACGTCAATCGTAAACTTTTCACTGAGCTGTAGATACTCGGAGTTTCTGCCTGTGAACAGCATGCATTTAAATTGTTGTAGGTAAAGACGTGGAGAGAACTTGCATAGTGGGAGACCAACAAACATGCGATGGCTAGCCCGGGCAATGACTTTCATTGCGATTTCGTGGGCCGGAAGATTTACTCGCCCTGGTTGACATCAGACGAACTCTTAGGAGAAAGTAGAATGATAAGGCGCACCATTGTTTTTCATTTGAAAAAGTTCATGGACAGTGCGAGCGATTTCATTCTTCGCATCTGCGAAATGATTTGCAAGATGCTTGGTCAACGGTGTTCGGAGGAAACCAATATGGTAAGGGTCAGCGAATACTGAAGGCCCCATCGTATAATCCGTTCGAAGTATCTACTTCACAGTCAGAAAAGAGTGGATTGTGGCCAATTTGCATACCTCGACCAAAGTTGCGTCCAAAGACATGTATTGGTCAGATGCTCTTCGGACGTCATCCACCATTTCACGTCCGCTGACTATAACCAACCACTTTGACATAGTCGGAATTTTGAAGGCTGAGCCATAGTACTGAAAGTGACGGTTATACAACCCATATACATATACTAAGAAGATACTGGCAGAAGGCAGACCTTATTGTACCCCTCCTGAATCATCTCGTGTCCATGTAAGCAGTATCGTAGTGCACAGAAATATGACGAGATAATGCCAGACGATCCTCCCACCGTCGGGATGTGCTTCAGCTAGTCCTGGGGCATCAGCATTGTAATTTACACACTCAAGAAAGCGAACCTGGTAGGTGGCCGAATTAAACCACCTCGAAATAAGATATATAACAGTTAAAATCGCCACCACAAATGAAAGCATGCTGAAAGTATCGATTTAGACTTGGAGCATCAAGTTTGGAGGTGGACAAAAGGTTGAATACTGGAGACCCCATAGAGTGTCGACTGTCGACAATTGTTCGCCGCCCAGTCAATTCGTTTCTGGCCTAATTTTATCCTATTATCCTCCAAAATATTGAGGACCAGGTTGGATCATAATGAGGTTCGGATGAGGAAGAGAAGATCAAGCGGCAATGAGTAAAACCTAAGGTACGGAAGGGCCGCGGCGCTGTCGATGGAAAATTTGCTTGAAATCTGGATTGGAGAACATCAGAGTGGGCACCACGCCTGTGTTGGGTAAGGTTTTCGTAATCTACGAAGTCGACGAGGCGAAATTCACCAAACATCAGAGTCAAGTACAGGGAGTAACATGTTGATCGGTCCAACGTTCACTGCCAGGATCTTTGTAACACAAATACCATTTTACCAAAAACAAATTCCATGTCCTTACAGCTTATTTTTGTTCAGACATTTCTCGGAAGTGCGCATTCACTATCCTAAAACATTTTACACGAGTCTCAAAACGAATACCAGAGGACGAAATTTATCCAACCAAGGGCAATTTCCTTCCCAGTGGATGTATCACAGTTACGCATTTATGAGTAAAGCTTTCTAAGTGGAATCGGCCGTACCCGGAAGGGCCACTGCAGGGATTAAGAATTCATTCGATTAGCAGTAAACCTTGAGCAAGAAACAATTTACTAACCCAAGACCTATTAGTCCATCGGACGCTTCAGAATGTACAGTTGGACCGTTAATGTTTGTATAACCTTAAAAATACAATTAAGCAAGATTCTCGCTGAAGCCACGAAAGCAGCTTCATAGCATACCTGAATTTATCCGAGTGGCAATGTCCTGGGCACTCCATATGTCGTTAGACCAAAGCGCTGCCGACAACGAATACTCTGACGCATTGGCCAGGTCCACGGCCTCATCGATGGTGTCCACGACAGCAAAAGAAAGGACTGTTTTTAAACAATATGGGTCAGTACTGGAACATACTCACACTGCAAAATAATATCAATATTCCTCACCTGGCGCAAAAGTTTCTTTGTCCCACAGGCGAGTACCCGGTTTGACATTCTTGAGCAAATGAGGTTGCACAACCGCCTTCCGATTGGACACATCTCCTAATATTAATTCAGCACCATTTTCCAAGGCATCTTTAACTGCGCTAATTGCATTGTTCGCTGATGCCTCGGTGAAGAGGGCCCCAAGAGATACACCCTTGTCATTCTGTACGTCGCCCGCCCGTAACGACCCTGCAATTTCCTTGACCTGGGATATCAATTTGTCCGTCACCCCACTTTGAGCGATCACCCGGGTCGAAGCCATGCAGATCTGTACAGCAAACCAATAAAAGAGTCAAATTACATTACACTGGGACAAGTTATAGTCAAATTAAAAAAGCCACATACCTGGCCAGAATGGGACATTGACGAAGACACTATCACTCTAGCAGCTTCCTCAACATTGGCATCATTCAAGACCTAAGAGTATGGTGAGATGCGGCCAGCATATTCCAATTCACATGTATACTCACAATTACAGGTGATTTGCCACCAAGCTCAAGCACGCAAGGCTTGAGGTGCTTCGCAGCCTCCGTAGCAATGATCTTGCCGACGCGGTCACTCCCAGTAAACTACATGAATTTATTTAGCACAAAAGTACCCATACGAAACAGCAAAACTCACATTAATACATTTGACAAAAGGATTAGCTATGATCTCTGCAGTTAATGATGGCGTAGTCTTGGGAGACATAGAAAGGAAGTTGAGAACACCAGCGGGTAAACCGGCTTCCTCAAACAACTCTGCAACGACCGACTGAGAGCGCGGGCTGAACTCTGAGCTCTTCAGAATAACGGCGTTTCCGCAGAGAATAGGAACAGCTATGGCTCTGAGAGAAAGAGCAACTGGAGCGTTCCATGGGGCGATTGCAAACCTTGAAGCAGTCAACACTAAGCACGGTTGAAACAAAAGAACAGAGATGCAGAATCAAAACGTACACAACACCCATAGGCCGACGCCTCGTAATGACCTGCGCACCAGGCACATTTCCAGAAGGATACATCTCCCCATTCAACAGGCTCAAACTCCCCGCCTGCGTCCTCAAAAAGTTAACTGGGTGCATCGAATTATACACCCCCCAATATGCAGCAGCAGCGGTCTCTTCAGCGACAGACTGCATGATCTTGTTCTTGTACTTCTCCGACTGTATGATCTCCGCTGCCTTGAGGAAAATATCCCGCCTCAAAGTCAGAGGGGTGTGCCGCCACGTCTTGAATGCCTCTGAAGCAGCCTTGATCGCTGTTTTGCAGTCATCGCTGGACGCAGAGGACGACAGGCCGACTACGTCGCCAGAGTAGGGGTTATGAACTTTGAAGGTGTCTCCAGTGCTAGATGGGACCCATTGGCCGTTGATATAGAGCTGTGTGAGTGGCGGAGACATGTATGAGAGTGCAGATGAGCTCGTCCTTTGGCTCCATAGCTAGATTCCCAGTCGCCTTTAAGTATGAAGTCTAGTGAGAAAAAGTGTTTCTAATTGCAGATAGACGGTGGTGGAGGAAGACAAGAAGCTTCGATGTTCGGATCCCAAATCAGTTTGGGAAGCGTGCGCTGTGCAGACTATATGCAGAATAAACCAAAACCTGGGATATATGTCATTACAAAGTACAACATGAGAAGTATACTAAAGGAATAATAATAATAATAGTGCACACATCTATCAGAAAATAAATCGAGACGCCGAAGTCTAAACGACATGGCAGCTGCTGGCAGCATCCATCCCAGAGGAGCCGACAACATTAGCAAAATTACGACGAAGCCGGTGTTAGGATAGGAACCACAGCAACCGCTGAAGTAACAGGTGCAGGAAGTGGTGGAGCGGGAGCATCCACCTTCGATGTCGGGATGACTTCAACTTCACTTGCACTCTGGGTCTGCTGAATCTCAGTCTGAGCATCACCACTGTCCTGGGCAGCCTCAACCACACTACCCACAGCCTCAGGACCCAGTTTATCAACACCGACCTCCAACCACTTCCTCCTCAGCCTATTTCTCGTCTTCAACTGCTTCGCATTCTTCTCCATCTCTTCTTTACTCCTATGCTTCCACATCAGATCCCCTGTCTTGGGGACGTAAAACAGGCGGTAGGTCCGTACGCAGACTTTGATCTCCATCCCGTCTCGGGATGATACATCCGGCTGGGTCTCACGTATAGCGGCAGGAAGGTTCCTAGTTGAGAATTAAGTCATGAGGTGACTAGTGCACGAATGTTCGTTAAGATGCATTACCTGCGTAGATACGGCCGCCTGACTCTCGATTGTAAGATGCCTTCCGTTGAGTCAGCCTATAGAAGTGTTAAGCTTCTCCTTAAACCTATTGAATCCATGAAATGAACTCACCGACACGTAAGCGTCAATATAAGTCTGCCAGCGCCCCGACAACGCCTCGGAATCATCAAAGGTGGCATCGTCTCTGCCAATGAGCTGGATGGTCATTGTCTTGGACTGCGAAAGCTTTATAATAATAATAACGCATAAGCACCCACCAAAAAAAATCGAAGAAAAACGTACCCAATCTATCCGGAACACATTCTCATCAGGCCCGAGAATATTCTCGACCTGATGTCTATAATTCGTACGATCCTGGGTAGTAGGCGTCATCAACGACCTTTCCCTCTTCAAAAGCTCGAGGAGCTCCTGGCTCTTCGGATCGGCTACCACGTTCTGCGCCTGCTTGATGATACCTCCAATCACTTTATCAATTGTGAAGATCTTGTATGCATCCTATAATATCAACAGTCGTCAGAGACGGTATAATGACAGACTGGAAAGTCTGGAATTAAAGTATACCTTGTATCCAAACATCACCCTCGTCTGCTCCTCAAATACATGCTGTTCGAGCTCATTCATAAACACGGCTTCACATTGTCCTAGGAGGATGTCGTAATAATGTTTCTTATCTACCACGATCGGCGCAGAAGGCGAGGCACTGTTGGCAGAGCTTGAAGTTGATGCCTTGGTCTTTTCCTCTGCTTTACGTGCAAGCTCGGCAGACAGCCCTTTGAAGAGCCTAAGCCTGGAATAGAGGATCTAAAACGACAAACAAAAAAGTTGATTCAGTACATGAACACCCCACTGAAAAAAGAAAGAAACCCCACCTCAATCAACCTCATCAACACATAAAACGTCGTATTCGAAAAGAACACATTATTAATCTTGCTCGACCTCTTGCCCGCACCAGGGGGAAACACAAACATCACATCCAACCCAGCCAGCGCCGCCTCCTCCCCAGCACTTCCAAACACCACCGGCGACGCAAAGCGCGAAACAGCAGGCGAGGCCCCGCCTCTCGTCTTCCTCCCGGAAGTCGACTTGGCCTGCTCGCTTTTCAGGAGCTTCTTCCGTAGATCCCCAGAGGAGTGGTTTGACTGGTGTTTGCGCCCACCCCTGCCTTTACCGTTTGCACTGCTGGTGCTGGTGTTAGCAGTCGGAGCGGGGGGGACCAGGGCAGCGGACTCGGTGTCCTCGTTGGTATCGCTCACAGCTTCATTCTCAGACTCGACTATCGTCTCGTGGTGCAAGAGACCAGAGTTGAACTCGACAGAGCCAAAGGAAAAGAAAAGAGGGACGAAGACACGCAGGAAGTTTTCGATCCTCTTCCTTTCCTGCCCACTAATCTGGCCAGATGTCCGGTCGAGGAACGAGAATACGAGCTTGATAGCGTCCTGTAGGATTCCCATGGCCTCTTTGTTTTTCTCTTTGCTGTCCTTCTCCTTCTCCTTTCCCTTACTGTTCTTCTCTCCCTTTTCACCCTCAGCCTCATCCTCCCCAAACGCAAACGCAAGATGATACCTCGGTCGCGTCCGCTCAAAGGTCCTATCTACAAGCGCCGCCCGCTTCGAATGCTGCTCCTCCCTGGCCGTCTCAATCTCATACACAAGGCTCTTCACTCCCAACGCCTTCTTCTCTTTCACCTTCCACATAACAGCCTGGTGATCCAGACTCTTCAAATAATTCCGCGCATCCACATCCCTCCATACTTTATTCCACTCCCTCTGCGCGCGTTTCCACTCTTCCTCTTTCTGCTTTAACCGCGCCAGAACGACAGGCACAGCAAGCAAAGGCTGCTCATGCAGCGCAGCGACAACTTGCAAGCCAGCTTCGCGGCCATATATCTTCTTGATCACGCGCTGGTGGATGGCCTTCCACGATCCGGCCACGGTGGGTTTGGGCTTGCCGTCCTCGGGGGTGGGGAGACAAGCAAGTTTGTTGTTGTTGAATGGCTCGAGCATCGCAATGGTGCGTGTGATCGCCTCGATGTGGAAGTCATACTCGTGTCGCTCTTCTTCAGAGCGGTGGAGGGCTTCTTCGTAGATGTTCTTGCGGTGGAAGATGAACCCAGAGTCCTCGCTTGTCCATGAAGGCAGCGACACCCAGTCGTCGTTCAACACTGAGCGACACATCTCGTCACGCCCTGAGCAAGTCATGCTTGCCACCTACAGAATGGAGTGAATACCACAAAAGGAAAAGGATGTCAAACAAACTTACGCTAGGCGACACCCTGCGATAACTACCATACTTCTCACTGAGGTCAACTCTGCCAGGCCGCTCAGGCAGAGCCACGATAGCGGGCTTGGCCCAGCCACTCCGCTCGTTCTGATCCTTCAAAAAGTGTTCTCTCTCCTTCTTCTCATCCCAACCGAGAATCTCCCGGAACTGCTTGTACAGCTCGGTGTTCCCAAGGAAGTTCTTGCTTTCTTTCACTAGGCGTGCAGTGTCAATGTAGTCCTGAGCAAAGAGGTTGACAAGCTTCAGGAACTCGTTGTAGAGATCCCTGTTATCCAGCGCGTGCTTAACACGGTCGAAGAAGTGGGTATCGTCGGATGGGTGCGGAGCTGCAGTGGCCCTCAAAGAAGATTGGGGATGTTGTTGGGTGGCAGGTAGGGCGTGGTGAGAGCGACGAGGAGAGGAAGAAGCGGCTGGAGGTACTGCAGCGTTGGATGCGACGACATGCTTTGGGTTATACGACACAGGTGTCAGATCTTGGGCTGGAGCAGCGTGTTTAGGTTTCTGATCAAAGCTCAATCAGGCTTTCATCGTGCCACAGATTACATGATTACACTACCTTGGCGGGAGGAGGGACGACTTTGGCAGGAGTAGACCCTTTCTCGCGCTCCCTGTCCTTCTCAGGGGCTTTTCGCTTCCTCTTCTGCGAAGTGGCTGGCTGGGCGTTGACGTTCATAGGACTAGCAGCGACATCGAGCTTGTTGCGCCGGTTTTTCTCCCTGTCACGTGCGTGTGAAGGAACATCGTCCATGAGTTGCTGGCTGCGATCGGGCATGAAGACACGAAAATCGGCACGAAGGTCGGGGGCATCTTTGAATAGGCGGGCGATCTGCCTGGAGACTTCCTCCTGGAAAGAGAGGGTGAGATATGAAGGAAATTTTTGGACAAAGAGCATACGGACCTCGTCAATGGTATCGGGCTTGTGGTGGTAACGGGACAGAATATCAAGGAACTGGCGATAAGTTTCCGGATCACAGCGCTGCTTGATTTTCTGTACATATTGCACGGCCGGTTCGATAGCTTGGCCGTCCATTCCGTAAGTTCGGGGATCGGGAGAAGGGACGGGAGGAGGAGCGAGGGCTCCGTGGTCATTGGGACCAACTTGGGTGGATGGAGAGTAAGACATGGGAAATAGAGAGACGGAAGACAAAGACGTACAATAACCGGAAGACGGATCGTGACGAGGTGGCGGGGCAGAGGGTGCGGAGGACCATGTGAGTGCTCTGCCCGGGCCGTTGTTGGTTGTGTGGAGGGTGGTGCCGCTGGGAGTGGTGACGGTGATGAAGCCAGCATCATGGGGGTCCATCGAACACTCTATGCGGTAGCCGACGGGCAGGAAGGTGTTGAAGCCCTGGATGAGAGAGGGATGTCCGTTGAAGAGATGGGAGACGCGCTTGATGACGCCCGGGGTATCAATCCTGGTAAAATGAGATAAGGGCAGCAAATAAGAGAGAAGAACACTTGCTGTTCGTTCTTGAACTCCTTCATGATGTCGAGGAAGTGGTTGTAGACATCTGGCTGGTCCTGGAACTGGACCTTGACGGCATCGAGATAGGTGAGGGCATCGGCGACATTGAGGGGGCGGTCGAGGCTGGAGTAGCTGTGGGGGTCCATGGGAGAGCCTCTGCGGGATCTCTGGTGCGCTGGCTCGTGTTCAGCCATGTTCGTGTCCTGCATGCTGTTCTGACGAAACGATGATCAAACACTGAGAAAAGGTCTGTGCACCGATCAAAGAATCATCACGCACGTGGCTTTCCGGCCCGCACTACCGAACCGGCTCTCCTTAATTGCTTTTCCACCACCACCACCACCACCACCACCACACTACCGCCAGACACTATTATCTCTGGCGAGGCTAATTTGTGGTGAGATTCCATACCAGCCATACCAGCCTTACAACTATCAGCAAAACAATCCTCAATAACATCACAAAAACCTGTGTTTCACATTGTCTCATATCCCATCCCATCGTCTTCCTCCGTTATGATGAACCCCTTCAGCGATATGACAGCACCTCACCCTGCACATCAATTATTCATGCCTCCAGACCCTCGAGACCGTGGTGCCTGTGCTCGGTTCAGACTTTGTCGGAAAGCGCGAAAGGCTGCACGTTCTACTCGTCTGCGCTCCAGCGGACAAAGCTTTCAGCTACTTTGCACTTTGTTGGACTTTGTCAACTCGCAGTTGCAGTACTATCGGAGGTCCTTCTTGAACAAGCACGGCTTCATCAGGAGCTTGCTTCGTCGTATTCAGCCACAATGAAGGAAATGACTAACCACTTAATTTATATCTCAAGCTTATCATCCCATGCCTTTTCAATCCCATCTTCACTTCAACTTCAACTTGCTCACAAAATACAGCCACGCTGGACACAAACATGCCGAGTTTTTGTTTTTATGACCCACTGTTATCTCGCCCACCGAAGAATGACGTCACGTAACAGGGACGGTTTTTTAATTTTCTCGGCTTTCTTTTCTTTTCTTTTCCATTCCCCTCTCTTTCATCCGCAACCTCTTGCATCCCCATAGTATTGTGCCACCGGTGGTTTGTTTTCACAATTGGGGAGTGCTAGTCCGGCCAACGTCCCCCTTGCAGTGCTATGATTCGCTTTTATTATTATACTTATAGTTTACGAAGAACTGGCGAGGTAGTTCATAGCTACCTGAGTTACTATGTAACGTAGTCAGTCACAAATAATTCCAATTCCAATGCTTTTGTTTACCGGTTTCCCTTTCAACTTGGAACACACCAAGTACATCTACTGGCACCATCAATGCATGGCTTTTGCATGTTAAATTGCTTTCTTTCTAGGCCAGACGAGGTTACATTTACTGCACAATTCGACAGGCCTGGAAATATTGGGCGAGTGCATATTGGAAAAGCCGAAATCGAGGGTTATAAATCCAAAGTAGGATCTGTCAGTAAGTCTAATTCCACTACGACAATGAGAAACGCAATATAATATTGATCACCTCATCAATAGTCACAAGCAGAGACTTCATTACGAATTCGAAAGGTGGACCCACCTGGAGACTTAAATTTGAAATCTGCACTTTCCCTTTGAAGGGAAAAGTTCGGTTCGCCTTTTCAGGTGTGCCATGCCAAGTAAGATTTCAACGAAAAGTTGAATCGAATCGCTTTCCCAGATTCTACAGCAGATGCTCGAGACTTTGACGATGCGATTATCACCCAACAAGAGACTGTTCGAGCCACTCCTGAGGGTCACGAAAACATGCCAGAGAACCTAAACAACTTGGCCATTGTGCTCTTGCAACGCTTCAAACGCACAGGAAACCTCTCCGACATCGACGCGGCAATTTCAGCCTTCAAGCAAGCAATTCACCTCACGGACGAAGATGGCCTCTTCATGCCTCTCTATCTGAACAACCTCGGGAACGCATTCTTAGCTCGCTACGACCGCACAGGAGACACGAACGACATCATGGCGTCGATATCAGCCTATCGAGAGTCAGTCAGTCTCGCACCCGAGGGGGACGCGTCAAAATCAGAATAAATGAACTGCACAGCCAACGCTCTGCAGAAGTGCTTTGACCACACATCCAATCCTTTCTACATTCAAACAGCGATCTTCTGCTACTCGCGCCCAGCCACTGACTATGACGGGTACCCAGACGACCGACTGGTCGCTGCACAGTATTGGGTGGGGTTATCCCAGCAGCACGATCCGTCCCAGGTATTGGCCGCATATAGCACCGCTATCAGTCTCGTGTCACAAGTCGCTAGTTTGTCGCAGACTATTCAGGCAAGGTATCGAAGCCTCCTCAAGGTTTCGCGGTTGTCAACGTCTGCTGCTACGGTGGCGCTCGGTCTGGAAAGGATAGATTTGGCTTTAGAGTGGCTTGAACGCGGTCGAGGTCTTGTTTGGAATCAGCTTAATGATCTCCGCACCCCAATTCAAGTTATGAAACCGTCTGGTGCTGATTATCCACCGGCGAATATTACTGAGGAGCTGGAGAGAGTCTCAAAGGCATTAGACAGAGCAGGCGCTAGCAGAGAGCTATGGCTCGCTCCTTCCGCTGGGACCAGTTTCAGTATAATACGACGAAGTTTAAAGGGATGACGATAAGGGGATGTCACTGAGGCGTATCGAACTCGCTCGTGAATGGGAGCAACTCGTAGCAGATGTCCGCGCCCTTCCAGGCTTTGAGGGTTTCCTCAAACCTCTAATACACGCCGACATGATTGATCACCTGCCGGCTTCTGGGCATGTAGTCATCATCAACGTTCATGAAGACCGATGTGATGCATTGGCATTGAGACGCGGCGTCCACGAGCTTTGTCGTATCTCCCTGCCTGATTTTTCTTATACAAAGGCAGAAGGTCTTCGTGAATCCTTGAAGCTTTACCTCCACGCTTCTGGGGCACGGACGCGTGGAGACTGGAACGCAACCCGTGGAATGCGACGTGAGGGCGGAAGCGGAGGTGTTGTTAAGAATATCCTTCGCGACTTGTGGATTTTAGTTGTCAAGCCTATTCTGAATCGTATTGGAATATCGGCGAGTTATTCTCCACTAATTTACTTGATAATTTTCTAATGAGGGTATTCCTGTAAAGCAACCTCATTTTCCATCTAATTTACCACGCATCTGGTGGTGTGCAACTGGTCCACTTGCATTCCTACCAATCCACGCAGCGGGGCTATGCGGCGAATCAAAGTCATTGACTCTTCCTGAATTCGCCATATCATCCTATATTCCGACCTTTCAAACGCTCGTCGACAGGGTGAAGAAACCTCGGAAAGTAGAGCCAGAGAATGCTGGTATCTTCATGATCAGCCAACCAGGCACTCCGAACCAGAGCCCCATCCCAAAACCAGAGAGGAAGTGCAGACCATACGGCACTTGTTGGAGCGGAGGGATATACGCGTTCTATGCCTCAACAGCGCCGCTGCTACCGTCAACAGAGTCATCAATATTATGGAAAACTATACCTGCGTACACTTTGCCTGCCACGCCAACCAGAACACCTCCGATGCGCTGAAAAGCGGGTTCGCGCTGTACGATGGCCAGCTGGACCTGTCGTCCATCATCCAGAAACAACTCGTCGGGGCCGAGCTGGCCTTTTTATCAGCGTGCCAGACGAGTACGGGCGACGAGTCGTTGGCAGAGGAGGCGGTGCATCTCGCAGCTGGGATGCTGGCGGCGGGGTATAGAAGTGTGGTGGCAACGATGTGGTCTATTCAGGATCAGTACGGACCCAAGGTTGCAGAAGGTTTTTATGCGAGTCTGATCGACTCGGAGTCGGAGGGTTTGAATGCCGATGGGGCTTCTCGAGCTCTTCACTATGCTATCCAGAATCTGCGCAAGTCACTAGGAGACTCGGAGTCATCTTTGGTTTCTTGGGTTCCATATGTACATTTTGGTGTGTAGTTACTGTCATTCGGTGCTTCAATGGATTCTGTTGCCCTTGAGTATTGGGTTGATCATTATGACGACGTAGGTCGATTCTAAGATGGGGCGTCCATTTCACATGACTAATACGGGCACATGGTGTAGTTGGTTATCACGCTCGCTTAGCATGGAGCTTCAGAGCTGTACAGATTTGCGAGAGGTGTTGGGTTCAATTCCCAATGTGTCCAATGTTTTGCTTTTGCCACACAGCTAGTCTTTACATCTATCGTCAGGGGACTTGCTGAAGTGTACATGGCCATGGAGCTCCGTCAGCCTTTGCACGCAGCTGCCAAGTGACAATCTAACTTCATTGTGTCAATGCCGAAACCCGCAACAAATCTGACCTTCCCTCCTCACCTTCATTCCTTCTGGTCGGGTTATAATTTATTCACTATACTCACCGGTGAGTTATTGCTTTAGTGACAAAATCAGTTTAATTTGACGTTTGCTCCAAGATTTCCGGCTGAGGCACCTCAGAGGACAATGACCTAAACATTCATAAGGGATTTGGAGCTACATTGTTGTCTGATTCTTCTTGTTCAGTATTGCTGTTGACATGGTGGCGTCGACTTCAGAACTGAGAAATCTCCTAGCTTCTATAAAATGGCACATAATATTTGCACACTTTCAATCCAGATGGCATAAGACCTTGGCGACATTCTCAGAGCCAGTGGCGGCCTCATACTTCCGGCAGTAACACTGTAACAGCCATTTTGACCGTCGCTATATGGCTCTTTCCGCGCTGGATCAACTCGTCCACCTATCAGGTCTGTAGTTTCCTGCATAACCGAATTTGCGTGACTTACGTATTGCTTCAAGCTGAAGCATATACCGACTGTGGGTGGGTTGTCTGGCCTTATTTCGTCGTATTTCAGCCCATTGGTTACTATTTCCGTTTCCGTGGACAAGAAATAATCCAGGAAGGGTACAATAAGGCATGCTGTCCATTTTTCTTTGATTTACAGTGAGCATTGTGGTTTAACCATTATTGCAGTCACTATCACGGTTCAGCCTTCAAAGTCCCGACTACGTCCAAGTAGCTAGTTGTAGTCAGTGGAAATCGAATGGTAGACGACATCCGCAGAGCGACCGACGAATACATGTTCTTGGATGCAAGTGATTTCGAGGTATTCATTTTTTACTGGAATATTTTACCTTCCTTCCAGACTGACCATCAAAAAGCTACTTTAGGCCAAATACACTGTGGGACCCACCGTTTATGTCGACTCCTGGCATTCTAATTTCCTCCGAGCACCTTTGACAAAGCACCTAGCAAATCATAACTCAGACATCAAAGATGAAATTTATGTCCACTGTTGGCTACATATTCCAAATGAAAGAAAATGGTATGCATAGTTATGCCCTCTTTTTTGATAACGTATCTAATGTTATGCAGAGCACGCACAACTTACAGTTAGTTTGTAACGAAAATTCTTTTCAGGGCCAGCAGTCGCATATTTGTCGGTCTCCCACTATGTAAGTTTCAGCTGTATTTGTTAGTGAAATTTTACGACTAGTTTTACAGGAAGGAACTCTGAGTATTTGCAACTGGGTGAAAAGTTTATGAAGGACTTGTTCCTAAATTCTTAAATCCTAAATATGTTTCCTGACTTCCTCATTCCGTAGGCGGTCATATTTTTCTGCTTTTCTTTGAATCTTGTACGTCATTTATTGGTAGGATAGTCGGTCGATCAACTACAAAAGAAGTCACCGAGACCGTCAAGCGAGTTGAACGCCCACATCCAACCTCTGGTCGAGGCCTACATAGAGCAGAAAAGACAGCCTGGTGATTTCGAGAGCAATTACTCAGTAAGATGCCATTTAAGATTTTAAGTAATATAGTACATCTAATGTGCGCGATGAAGAGCAAATTGATCAGCTGGCTGGCAAACGAAGCATATCCCGGAGAGCCCCATTCCAATACATTGGGTTTCCTTGAGAAAGCTATCCACTTTACGCATTTTAGCAACGGAAGCCTTGCCAGTTCGGTCTTCCGCTTCTATATTTGCTTCGACTTCCTCATGCATTGACGCGGTGTACTCACTCCGGATAAGCAGCGAGGTTAAACAAAATGTCATTCAATGTCTAAACATGAACAATATGAGGCAGTTACAAGACTTGGCATATTTTAAGAAATTCGGACTCACAGCCGCCGTGCCGCCAACGGGAGACAAAGGTCGTTGCGAGTATAACTACGCCGGGTGAAGTCTTTCAACGTCGAGGTGGTACGTTTCGAAGTTCCCAGTTGCTGAAATTCTGCACTTTTGCTATGTAATAGCCACTGGAAACTGAAAAATTCTGAAAGACTTTACTTTCTCGAATAGTATTTCGTTGCCAACCGGTACTTATATCTCATATCTCATTGGCAAGCCATTCGACACACCACGATGCGATGAGGAACCGCTTCTTTACTAAAGCTACAGGAGGCGGATGACGTTGCTAATTCTCCAAAGAAACATTACACAGTCCGACTGAATTTCAAGGGTTTGGATTTATAGACATGGCTAACAGAGACTGCGACGACTCAAAAAACCAAGTTGGTTAGTGTCATTAGGTTTACACTTGGGTTCTAAAGCGTAATCATCTCGTCTTGTGTTCGACGGTCCCGGCCGTTTCTTTGCAACCTACATCCTCAAACTTACACTCACATACATCGTTCTCAATTAAGATGTTGAATATCCGATCGACTGACCCCGCCATAAGTACACCTGGTTTCAAGCGATCTGTCTACCCGATATTACGGCTCAGTTGGTATTTAAGAAGTGCCTGCAGATACTAAATATTGCTAGAAACCTACAATTCAATTATAAAACTAAAGGTTCGATTACAAAGTGGGTTTAAGTTTGGTTTACGTTGATTCATAGTGTGCATCCTTGCCTATACAGCCTGTGCACCCTCTTCTTGAAGACCAATTCTGCGGCGCTGTCAGGGATTGAGACTGCTTGAACCAGGTCTGTTTATGTCTATGCGGATGATCTTCAGGGTGTGCCACAGCATAACTGAGCACGATATTTGCAAGCGTGATTTTGAGCAGATAGGTCGCAAAGAAACGCCCTGGGCTAATAAGTGCGAAATAGTAAGCTTACGTAAGAACGGGCATGGATCTGTGTGACGAACCAAGCATGGCGGCCTGCGCCAAATATCGCAAATTCGGGGGTCAAAGAAACTGCTTGCAGTTTTGGATCGTAATCTTCCTGATTCGTCATTTCGGCAAATCTGAACCCCTGAAATTCAGTCGGATTCTCGTAATGTCGCTTTGGAGAAGAGCACATGAAGCTGTCAGCGAGATTGCAAGCTCAGGCCTGAGAAGTTCCTCACCGCATCATAGTGTATAGGACGAGTTGCAAATGAGAGATTAGTACCGATTGGTAATGAGATGCCATTCGTGAAAGTGAAATCACTGTTTAATTTTCGGTTCCCTGTGCCTACCAATACCGAGGAAAATTGGAAGTGAAACAAGCTTCGATACTGGGAAATTAGATGATTTAGACATACCATTCCCTGTTCCAATATGCATAGTTTCTTTGACGAAGTTGTCTACTTTACGCATCTTTGCGATGGAAGCCTTTGTCCAGCCTTCCGTTTCTATGATTCTTTCCACTTCCTCGCGCAAGGGCGCAGCGTATTCCGGATAAGTGGCCAGGTTCAACAAAACATCACTCAATATCTGAATGGTAAAAAATCAATATGAAGATACAATACTCCAAGGGCTACTCACAGAAGCTGTTACTCCATTGGCAATAAAATTTAGTTCGAGAATACGTCTGGTCAAGTCCTCGACATCCAGATTTCTTTTGGTTTCTTGAACCACATCGACTAGCCAGCTTACTAGATCCTTCTGAAGGACTAAAAATGAGTGGATGGAGTTTCCTAGACATGGCGTCTTACTGGATCCTTGTTGTCGATTTCTTCGTATTGCTTCTTCTTCTCCAAACAGTCTTCTATCAAAGGTCGAATCTAGGACTCGGCGTGTTTAATCGTTTTAGACATGCTGCTTGCGACGAACCAGCCGATAATTCTACCAAGGATAGAGCATGAATGTGTTGAACAAATGTAGCAAGAAAATTCCTGCTTACGGTTGAAGGCTCGAGGTAAACATATTCATAAATTGAGAAAATATGAATACTTTGGCCGTGTACTTTGCACCCAACTGCAGATAATCAGAGTTTCTGCCTGCAAGTTTGAATATTTTAATCATTGATCATGAGGGCGGCGTGAGGACAAACTCGCATAAGGAAGGGCCGACCAACAAAAGAACGCCTGCCCTGGCATTGACTTGGGTTGTAAATTCGAAAATACTAGGAAGCGTCACAGAGTCTACTGAAGTTAAACGTTGCTTAGGTCAAGACAAGAAAAACAGAAATACCGTTACCATTTCGTTTCATCCGCAAGATGTCACTAATAGCGCATACAATCTCATCTTTGATATCTAAGTGAGTACTTGCGAAGCGCTTGGTCAAAGATGCTTGAGTAAACGGGATATGATAAGGATCAGTCAAGCCGGCAAGGCCTAGTGTATACGGAGCCTGCAAAAGCTATTTGACAGTCAGGAAGACTTCAGAACTCAGGCTGTGCGAGATCGTACTTCTGTCAAGGCTGAATGAAACGACATGGACTTATTGGGTGCTCGTCCAACGTCCTCGATCATTTGCCGCCCACAAATTATAACTCGCCAACCTGACATAGTGGAGACCTTGAAAACAGAATCATGATACTAAATACGCATTCAGAAACCAGATGATATAGTTAACAATTGCATGGCGGTATGCATCGTACCTTGTCGTAACCTTCTTGAATAATTTTATGCCCATGGAAGTAAAAGCGGAGCGCACTGAAATACGATGATATAACTCCGGATGACCCGCCTACAGTTGGTACATGCTTCAACTATCGAAAACATGAGTGATACTGTATTTCACATTCTGAAAATCGTGTACCTGGTAGGTAGCTGAATTGAACCACTTCCGTATCAGGCATATCGCTGACAGAGTCGCCGCTACTACAAAGAGCGCGCTGGATATCCAGCTATAGTATTGCAGCGACATTTAGGTCAGAAGTGAGCGCTTGAGCCACCATTGAAAGTTCGCGCTCCCTATATATATTTGATTAGCATGCTACTCGGCCAATGCTTCGCGATTGGATTCGCATTGATAAGCAATCATGGCCTCGACAAATTTCTTCGCAGGAGGCTGCAGCAGTGAACCAGACTGAGTCCGAGCCATAATAATCAGTGTAACGAACCGACTGAATATCAACTGTGAGGCTGCCAATCATATATATGCTATCATTGGGATTCGAATAATAGAGACTTCAAAAGACGACAATTGGTGGGACAACAGAAAAGAGAATAAAGCATCGAATGAGAAAAAAGTAATGAGGGGAATGATAACCGATATAGCTTCTTTGCATGATAAGCCAGCTAAGTGCGTAGATTCGATCCGCAGTCGGCCTGAGCTCCTTCGATTACATGGCCGTGGTCCTCAGCTACGTGGAGGTAGAACATCTATAAGGCGCGTACTACCCGCTCAAAGGCATACACATCATCTGAAGAGTGGTATAAGATGGAGGGGTAATTGAGCTGCTGATCAAAGGCTGAGTTCAGCCGTCAAGG
The DNA here is from genome assembly GCA_015501075.1 of Gymnopilus junonius. NCBI lineage: Eukaryota > Fungi > Basidiomycota > Agaricomycetes > Agaricales > Galerinaceae > Gymnopilus > Gymnopilus junonius. Next base: position 7,920 of record JADNYJ010000418.1, on the reverse strand, counting down.
TCATCGTGGATGCTCCGATCCATTGTATGTATCCGTCTTCCGGATCCCATTCCGGTCAACGGACAGGGGAAAGAACGCAAGTCTAGAAATAATGGCAGATTCGGAGGGAGACGGTACGTTCTGTAGACATTGGAAGACATAATAATACACGTCGTGCAGTCGAAAGAGGTACAGAGGACAATGTCGTTTGGAGCTCAGCGAATATGGGGCCGGTAAGACGGCATCTACTTCAATCAACGAGAACATTTTGCATATCCTAGATCGGGATGGTATACAGCGTAACGGTATATGCCGTGAAATCAAAGTGCCTCTTGAGCCGAAAGATCAGAAAGAAAACACACCTCAGGTGCCAAAGTCAGTGATTGATAAATTTGTAATCAAAATGAAGCCAGTAGAGGGAATGACGATGGTCAGTAACGTCGAGTTTCATCCTTAGAATCTGCTCTGTTATTGACTGCACGCATCCGATACAAAGCCTGATAGAGGCTTCACATGCTTGGAGGCGACTGTTCGTATACGAATCATATTGATTCCAGCGTATATTTTCTGCCGTTCATTAGACACGAATTTGGACTGATATGCCCACAGTCGGTGCGGAAATTCCAGGAAGATGCATTGGAGCATCACAACTCAAGGCCAGGGTCCTAAGGAACGTTTCGAGGTGCGTAAAGGCCGGATCATCCCAGACCACCCTTGGCTGCGTGAAAAAAGCGTGGAAAATTATCCTGAGACCCATCGATACGGGTAGAGACCTTGGGGACTTGAGTCGTCGTGAGGGTGCAATAGAAGAGCTGATTCAAAATCGGACGAGGTCGGTGGCGTGGATTTGAGAGGGACGAGAGCGGCCGAACATGATCCTCAGATTAAATTCAAGGAAAAGCTTTCAAGTACCGAGCCCGAGAGGGGCGAATCAGGCGAGATCTGGCTCAATATAGCAATTCCTTATTGCTTATTGCGGATGACCTTGTGAATTCCAGAGGGAACACCAAGGAATTACCAGGAGATTGGGGCGCCCTGTGTGCTGGAGCCCAACAGAATCATTTTTCCAGATCAAATATTGCAGATATAGGAAGGTTCAAGGCGGTGACTTGAGAATATATGGATTAGAGGATGCACATGGATGAAGGATGAAGGCGGCATGTCATATCCCGCGGGGGCCAATGGGAGAATGACGGCTAGAAGGGATAATCTAGTTCGTTCAGAGTCCCAATCCAGTTGGCAACAAGTTATCTCGAACACATCCCAAAGTTGTCCTCGGCTGTCTGAAAGAATGGGCCGAGAAATGAAAAAAAGCAGAGGCTATGGCGCATCTATGGCGTTCAGAATTCCATCCTATTCCGCTGACAGTGATAAGCTTTGGCTGATGAATAAAGGGTGTTTTTCCTCTGAGAGCATAAGAGGTTCGACTGCTCACTGAATTTGAAAGTGACTGTTAACGTTCAAGAGTAGACTTTGTCACACGAACGTGGTAGTGACTGCACGTGTAGTAGAGATCATCATTCAAATTGTCGCAATACTAACCTGTCTAAATTCTTCATTACAGTACGCTCAGGCTACTTGCTTTTTGTGCAGTTTCTTTTGCACTGTGCATTTCCAGTCATTCTCTTATCTCGGCATAGTTTGGTCACTAGTTCGAAATTCCTGTCAGAATGTGCCCACAATCGGTTAGGAAGCACCGGCTGCACCGCCCATTGCCCACACAGAGACATGCGGTCTGTTGCCCATTTAGAAGAAGACTGAGGTGTCTGGGGATCTGCAGATTCGACTCTGCATACTAGTTAACCGATGTCATGACCGGAATACCAGAGAATCATCGAGTCAACCCTGAAGGAACGCACTCCCATGCTAATTAGTTCGGAGATCTATCTGACAGGGACCGGAGATACCAGACAAACATTTCTTCTGCTGAATTTGGAGGGGTCCCGAGCGACCGGCAACGAGCGCGAGACTCCCTACCAAAAGACTTAAAAGGAGGGTGGATTCCTCCCAAGTTCTTCAGTTTCCGACTCCCCCATCTGCCTTCGAGACCTTCTCCACAGGAGGACGCTCTCGTTGTGCACTTGGGGCCGTCGTTCTCTTGGTGAGTCCGCTGCTTCACTTGATTATTATTTGTGCTGTAGATTTTTACTAACATTTGTTTCTCTAGTCGTCTCGTGGCAAGTCCCTTCGGGGCGGGGAGTTGGCGTTGCCATCCGTCCTTTCGAGGTCTGGAGCGCCTGAAGGCCGACTCTCTTCTTGCTGGCGCTGTGCTGGATTCGGTTCAGGCATGTTCTGTGCTACTACGTAGCAAGGTGGACAGGCGGAGCTGTTCCTGCAGGTGCACGACAACTGGGCATGGCACACCTACCCCTCTGTCGTCTAACCAAGATAATTCGGGGACGAGGACTTGGGGGTTTCAAGGTCTAACCATGTTCAAGAGGCTAGCTTTGCTCGCTCTGGGAGGAGTGCATTACTGGCGAATTCGTCCCACTTGTGCCGCGGTGAGCCGTCGCCAAGTGGGACACCTCAGTTAAGGGTGAGTTTTTTTTTATGTTTCCAAGTTGTTCTTCGTCCGCTAAATGGCCTTTCTATCAGGCTTTCGTGTTCATGTTTTGTTCTTTCTGTCTGGTCTGTCTGTCTGTCTGTCTCTCCGGGGGGATATCGTGGCACTCGCAGTGCTTGCGGTCATGGTGTCTCGTCGTACTCCCTTGCAAGGGTCCCGGTGACCGGGTTCGGCTGTGCCTTTGGCAGTCGCCCGCTCAGAGCACGAAGCCTTGGGCGTTATTGGTGGTTGATCTTCCTGCTTGGGTCTCTGTTGGTTTGAGGCCCAGGTAAAGTTAATTAGATCCCGTTCCTTTACGTTCAAAAGACCAGCTTTTGCTTACTTTGCTAGAGTGCATTGCTGGTAATTCAAACAATCTTCGGTTGGCTGGTCAAACTCCAAGTCAGTCGGGGTCACTTGTCCCACTTGCGCTGCTCTTCACAGACGTCGAGTGGGACGCATTGACAAATAGTGAGTTTATTATTATTACATTCTGTCGTTGTCTGAATCACCTTTCCATGTCAACAGCACTCCTTTTCTTCTTCCTTTTTTTTTTCTTTTTCCCTTTTTCCCCAGAATCCAAATATTGCACTTCGCAGTATACGGGTTCGTCCACCCTTTTTCCCCGGGTAGGAGAGTTTCGCTCTCTTTGGTGCTCCCTTGTCGCGGGCCCGGGGCTGGGTTCGACTTTGCAAAAGGTCGTTCCTCCAAGAGCACTTTTTTTTGTCCTTCCGCTATCAAACGTGAGTGTTTTCTTTCATTGTCGTGTTTCTCAACTGACGTGCGTTTCTTTCAACAGTAGTCTTCAACGTCGTCTACTGCCTCTTTTCAATCTTTTCCTACTGGCTTTGCTCCCTTGCTAGGGTTCCAGGTCCGGGCTTGACTCCTCGCGGTCGTCCTGGTCAGAGCAAACCCTTGGGCGCTGCGGATGATGAACTTGCTACCAACTTGGTAATGTCATTTAGTTCTTGTTCGTTTGCGCTCAAAAGGCAATCAGCAACCACCTGTCCCGCTTGAGCCACGCTTCGTCGTCGCCCAGTGGGACTCGGCAATTACAACAAGTGAGTCTTTTTCCGTTGTCGTATTCTTCATCAATTGATATTTTTTCATTTGTTCCTTCAGCAGTCAATACTCAAGCTCAATCTTCTTTGGTTTTCCCCTGGTTGTGCTCCCTCGCTAGGGTTCCAGGGGGCCGGGCTCCACTCTTCGCCCTGGTAAGAGCATGAAACCCTTGGGCGCTGTAGGTGATCGAGCTTTCTACCTGATGGTTCTTCTAAATAGAGCCTGGTAAAAGTTGTTCAGCTCTCACCTTGGTGCTCAAAAGGCCAGCTTTTGCTTACTTAGCTAGAGTGCATTGCTGGCAGTTCTTCGTTTTTATTTATTCTTTCCCAAGAATCCGAGTATTGCAGGAGAGATCTCGCAGTATTTCGGATTCGCCACATTTTTCCCCGGGGGTTGGAGAAATTGTTCTCTTTGTGCTCCCTTGTCGTCGGGCCCGGGGCTGGGCTTGAGTGTCTTGTCTGTTCTCATGACGGGCGAAGCCTCAAGTCTCTAAACGCACTTTTTCCGCATGTATTTCGAATACGCTATATAGTAATATCAATCATGTTTCTCGATCATGTCAATAAATTTCAACTTCTCGGGACGTACGAGAGTGCTTCCAAGTACACAGCTCCTCCCACAACATCGAATGATATGTAGTGCTTGTTTAAAGTTGCATATATGTGTCTTGTATGACTTTATTCTTGTTCCCCTAGACCGACGTGATGGTGCGCTTTTTATAGCTATGTGCGGAGGAACTATGATGGCCAGTCCTTCATCATTCGCGTACTCTGAAGTCTTTGCGTCCCTGTTACAAGCACTGAGCGGTTGCAATTGATCAACATTCCTGTCGATCTCTACATTCATGACGACTTTAGTTCACCTGATTTACATCCATGGATTCCAGGGTGAGCTGCTCGCCACTGTGTTGCATATTTTTGTCTAGTTTCTGAGCCATTCAGGGAATGATACCACTTTCCAGGTGGGATTTCGACGAGCTGTCGGGATGTATGTACGCGACTGTCCATCTTGACCTGCTTTCTCTTTCTTTTCACCATAGTCATTTCCGAAGCACCTACAAGAGTACCTCGAGGCTAGGATACCGCAGCACGTAGATATCAAGATCCAGAGCAGTTTATACCCAACCTACAAGAGTATTAAGCCTATATCGAACGCGACGAAGAACTTTTTGGAATGGTAAATTCTCCCCTGGGGTCTGTGAAGCGGATATTTATGTCGCTTCCGGTCCTAGGCTTTCCACACAACCCCCTGGTCCAGTAATCCTCCTGGGACATTCAATGGGTGGCCTTCTCGCAGCCGATGCAGCTACCGATCCTTCCAACAATCCCGACAGATACCGACCCAAGCGCATTGTAGGCGTGATAGCCTTCGATACACCATACCTCGGCATGCACCCCCACGTCGTTATCACAGGAATCGCCTCCTTACTGCCGAAAGGGGATGCTGCGAGCGTCCAGAAGAAAACAAAATCGGAGGGAGCCATGAATCAACACCCTCAAATCAATGTAGTTGATGAAAAGGTGACTGACGACTGGGAAGCATTCAAGAAAGAGGGAAATAGTTCGTCCGTTCTCAATGCCGTATCGGTGACCATTGTTACTGACATTTAACACTCTAATGCAGTTCACACAAGAACAGCGCCGTACCCATCCACCCCTCAATCTGCTGCCTCTCATTCTACCCTATCTGTGGCCTCTACCTTCTCCACCATCTCTACCATGTCGTCCAATCTGACCGCACTTACTGGGGCTTCGTATTCTCGTTCTACTTCATCTTCACAATCTTCTAATCACACAAAACGTTTTGTCGATCACACTCTGGCCTTTTTCGCCGCTAAGAGCGATGATAAGTTTGCTAAGTGGCTGCGCAAGCACTCCGACGAGCCCTTTTCAGCGGCTACACGCTGGGTGGTGGAACATTTCCAGTTCGGAATTTGCATGTTCGATCCTCCCGGGCTCAAGTCCCGTTATTCCCGTCTTGTCGACTGGGAAGCTGGCGGTGGCTTATGGGTCAATTACTGGACGACAACTGTGCCTAGGACTCAACGTACCCACCATGACCATGCACACCAGACACATGCACAAAATGTTTCGGATGTTGAATGGACCAGCGTAGAGCGTCTTGACAATGACGATGCCTTGCGTGCAAACGGTATCCTTTCCACTCACGAGATCGATTCCTTAGGACACAGTGCTGCATTAGGAACACCTTCCGTTGGTAACCAGCAGCTAGAAAGTCCACAAAAAATTTTCGATGAAGAGGCGAAAGAGGCTAACCGGGAAAAGAAGTCTGCAAGAAAGTCCAAAGCTCACCGTCACTTCGTCGTTCTTCCAAACGGTCTGGGTAGCGTTTTAGGAGGGATCGATAAATGGGAAAATGTACCCATCGCTGGAGTCGAAGATGAAGTCAGTGCTCATACTGGCCTTTTCATCCCCGAGTACAACCTGGATTATGAAAGTTTGGTTGCAAAGGTGGCGAATAGAGTTTTGGGATGGTGCCAATGCATAGAACGCCAGGTGAATTTCAGGACGTGACTACGCTGTTTCATAGTCCTTTCTCTCAAGATTTTGTCGCATTACATATACCCAGTTTTCGCTGTATTTCATTTATTTAACATTCAGAGGTCGGAGTACTTATGATTGCACAGCCACCATCCCTGCTCATATGGCGGCCCGCCAGATAAATTTCAATCTTGTAGAATTTGTCCAATACCGCCATGTTCAAGTTTGACTTCAACGTAGAAGAACTAGATGATACAGAAGATTTCCTGCAACTCGGAATGGAGTCTACCACTACTGTTGAGGTTGAGAACGATCCCAAGACAGAGGTGCCCCCAACACAGCTTGAGCCATTCTTCGAAGTCTCCCTCTCCCAACTTGTTCGTCACCAAATCTCTTCAGCCGCTCCTACATCGGTTCTGATTCTCGCCTGTCAATGATGCTCTATGTTTAGTTGATGCGTTACCTGCCTGATATCCTATTCGCCACTTTCTATTCCTCTTTCATCGTCTCGCAAAGCAACTACGCTTGTTCGTCGAGATCTGTTCGATGCGCGATTTCAGCTCATATCGGAAGGCGCTGGTGATACCGTGGACGACACGACGCATGGCGATAGCAAAACTGGGACCCTTCTAGAAGACTTAGATTCTGGGAGACAAGCACTGGCTTTCCTCGACGCTCCATCTGATCTCGTTCCTGGAGTTTACGAGGGAGGACTCAAGACCTGGGAGGTAGTCTAGATCTCGTCGACTATCTGGATAGCTTGAAGGAAACATCGAGCTTCTACCCATATGTCGGCAAGAAAATTCTCGAGGTGTGTTGTATTGTTTTCAAGCGCAGTGAATACGCTGGACTGATAGCGGTGCTAGGTCGGATGCGGAACTGGTGTACCATCCATTTATATCTTTCGTGAACTCTTGTCGAGTATATCTTCCCCCGAAATACCGGCCTCCAAAACGGAGGTCCATCTTCAAGACTACAACGCTTCTGTCCTACAACTTGTCACACTTCCAAACATTTTTTTAACCTGGTGTACGTATCGCTTAAACTCGAATCCTCTTTTTGCTCATTTATTTCCAGATACTTCTCATCATGCTGATACGTACCGATCATCTATAAACGATACGGAAATCGCACCAACCATCAGCTTTACAGACCCGGGCGAACTTCCCATTACTCCTGAACTTAAAGCTGCATTCCTACATTCGATCGAATCTCTCAACATTTCGCTCCGCTTTTTCTCCGGTTCATGGAACACATTCAAACCCCTCGACACCATCGGTTCGGCTGGTTATGATATCGTACTAACTTCAGAGACAATATACCGAACCGAGAATCTTAATCCTCTGATCGAATTATTACAAACAGCGTGCATTAGCGAGCCTCACTCCACATTAGCCAAGCTCGTCTCGTCTCAGCTGAAGCTAGAAGATACGACGGCAGAAAATAACCTCGACCATGATTACTTGTGTCTTGTTGCCGCGAAAGTTCTTTATTTTGGAGTAGGAGGTGGAGTGTCAGATTTCTTGAAATTGGTGCAAGGAAGGAAGGGAGAAACAAGCACCGTCTTGGAACGCAATTCTGGTGTAGGCAGACTAATTATCCTTATACGCTGGGGTTAACATACTTTTCTCAAATATATCTCCAAATTTTATGTGACACGCGATGGTCTTCGAGTGATATCCTTTCCAGTCCTCGCAAAAATAACACTGCCAATATTCCAAATAAGTAAAATTATTGGACACATTGGGAATTGAACCCAACACCTCTCGCAAATCTTTGCAGGTCTAATGCTAAGCGAGCGTGATAACCAACTACACCATGTGCCCATACTATCCT
>JADNYJ010000417.1:0-28259 GCA_015501075.1 Gymnopilus junonius | reverse complement strand
GGAAGATGAGAGAACGTGCGGTATCCTAGATGACCCCAAAGTAGCATTCTACGGGCGTTATATCGACGATGCGCTAGCTATTGTTTACGCTTCTTCCGAAGAGGAAGCGCTTGGTTTAGTTAGTCGCGTTAAAATCGCCGAATGTACTATAGAGTGGAACGTGTCGGATCATTTTGCTCCGTTCCTGGACATGATGCTTTATATCGACGCGAAAGGCGCGTTGCAGCACCGTCCGTACCGTAAGGCACGTAACCACCAGGAAAGAATTCCATGGATCAGTCATCATCCCCTCGACGTTAAGCGAGGAACCTTTATCGGAGAGATGAGTAGGCTAGCCACCCTCAGTAGTCAATTCACGGACTATCGAGATGCGCTTTCGGCACTTGCAGGCCTGTATTGCGCGCGTGGTTATCCGAGTGATCTAGTATTTGCTTGGCTCAGGAAACACATCTCAGAACGCTGGGAGAAAAGGCTTTCTGAAGCTACAGATAAGCCAGAGCACGATGACGTTCTGGTGCTGAAAACCGAGTATAATACCGCATGGAATTACTTTTCCGCCAGTAAACTTGGTGAAACGGTTCTACAATATTGGCACAATTATGCTGATTCTAATCAGGAATCAGCAGGTAGGGGAAAGGTTAATCCTGAGTACCCGCTGGTAGACGGTGGATGGCAAGGACTATCTGAGGTCCATTCGAGCCTTTTGACTCGGATGCGTACTTCTAAAGGACTTGAAGAGTTGCCGGATATCAGAAAGATCAATATTACCAATCGTCGAATGATAGTTCGCGGAAACGAACCCGCAATCTATTCGACTTAACTAGTCTTTGGAAAAAGACCGTTTTACATCAGTTCGAGGTAGATGCTTCGGAACTGGTCCAAAAGGGCCACCCCATGATGATGACGATATTGAAATGTCCGACCCGTCCTCTGAAGAGGAAGAGGATCAACGGGCGGCTCGTCTCGATCGAATCCATGATGAAATGGATATGGAGTGGACAGCAGGACCACAGTTCTACCTAGACAACGCATAATTGCCACTTGGCGACGTTCTAATGTAGGCGGACGGCTTATATGATTCCTTGAAAGGGGAGCTTCGGCGTAGGCGTGATTGCCAAAACCCAAACTTGGAGGATAAGCTGCTGCATTGTTGGATTGCTTAATAAGCGCCCTATAGGCGCTGAACAGGATCCCTCTTGTCGTTCGGACATATAAAACAAACGCTTTCGAGCGGATGGTACCTACCAATTCACTGGACGCCTTGTTGATGTCTTCTGGAGTAGTAGCTCGGTGTAGTAGTCTTAATTGGCGAGGCGCTGGGCGAGGCCTGGGAGTCGGATCTTGGAAGGTCGGCGCAGACTGGGAGTCCCTTCGGGGCATTAAATCCATCGTTAATATGTCTGAATCTGCGATGCACTCGTTATTAGCTCTTGAGTACTTCGGTCCCTGAGATAGACGAGAGAAGTTTGGAACGTTACAGTTACACCAACACTCATCCGCTTATGCCCGCCCAATGCCTCTTTTGGTAGAGGCGCACAAATAGACGTTGAGATTAAAAGCTTGGTAGTATCGGATTCAGCCCGTGTGGCTTAAAGCGCTAGTGCGGCGACAATATATATTGAGGGAGGGATTTGTTTCCCGACCATTGATAAAACCTCGTATGAATTGTCCCGGGAGTGTACGTGTCCCATCGAAAGAGATGTTTGCGGATGTCTTGGACGGTCTGGATGTACGGCGAGTACCCTACGGGGGCCCAACTTAAGCACTCGCACTCGACGGAAAGGGATCAAACCCACGCACGCCGATACGCTTTAACATCGATGCGCACCCGACCTATATTTGGGAGACAGATTCGTCTGTCGTGCATGGAAAACCAATTACCGGTCGATATCGATGCCAGAATCTGTAAACAGACTAAGAGCGGTCATTTTGACACTATGCGTAGAACTATTTACTGGCGTTAAACCAGTTACGATTAATTTATCCACGGTTATGTGTGGTCGGTGCTTGGATTCACTGCTGGCCTAAGGCCAGAGCGTTCGAAAGCCTTGTTAGAAGCTTCACCCTAACCGAACCCAACCGTACGTACCATCTATTGTAATGATAGAATACACAAGGATAGCTGATACAAATATCCCTCAAGCTAAGCCTAATCTAGCCATAAAGCACGAAAAGTCCTAAGTCCATTAGGCACGTGACAGTATATTTTTGGTTTGCTCACATGTTTCTTCTTAAAATAGAATTATCGTGACCAGTTAGGTAACGGGCCTAGCCCCGTTACCTAAGCAGATCAAGCGGCGCTTGAAATTTCTCCGGCCAACGCCGGACGGAGTCGAGTGACTCTTCGACCCAGCGTAAAGTCGATTGCTCATCGTACCCCGGTGCGCTCAGTCAGCCCCTTCGGTGCTGACTGAGCCCGCCTCGGTCTGAGTAATCGAATCCTTGTCGGATTATTAATCCTGGCGGATTTCGTAAGTAAATCGCCAGATATTAACTCAGCGTGATCGCTGTAGGACCTGAAGAGCCTTTAAAAAGGCGAAAGTGGATGGAATTTGTCCCCCAAGTTCCCACTTGTCCGTAACAGCCCCCCGGCCTTCAGTTGCAGAATACACCACCACCCTAACCCTAAAAAAACGAGGGAATACAGGTACCCGATGTGCGGCGACGTATTGGGGTGAATTTCAGGGTGGTGATGTAGTACAGCTTTTCAGCGGGTGTTGGCGATAAGGTGGTGGAGGTGTATGTACGCGCCTGCCTGAATGTCCACGGTGAGTGTCATATTCGAATACAGGAGGAAGTGAAAAAGGAGAGGAGGACGGAGGGTAGATTCGTCAAGCAAAGAGTCCCTTCGACCTGCCGAAATGCAGAGGTGCAACGTAAATCCAAACTCTCCGGAAACCTACACCAACTACTGCCACATTTTCCCTCCCTCAACTAACTGGTCCTTTGACTCCAATGATCCAGAGGAGAAGAAGGTCAGCTAGTTTTCTATTTATCACCACCATTTTAACCTTGCAATGTACTGCAGAAAAGGTACGCGGGGACGGTTTGGGCTATCATCGACGCCTTCGGGGCCATCGACGTCCTCTCTGAGCTTGGGGTGTGAAAAAATACATCGCCTTGAGAACGGATTTACTATGGATCCAACCTTGCATACTTATTTCCAAGGGGGTACCGGGATATAAATTGGTCAACTATCCTCCATATTTTTTCTAACGGCCTCCTCGAACCAACCGCCCATTCACGTGATTGATCTGCATATCTAAATTAGGAAATATGACATCATCGCCGTGCTACTTTTCCTCCTCGTCCTCTTGGACTTCGTACAAGCCTCGCAAGCCCAATTGTGCGGCGCTTGATCCGCGGATACACATATTAGATGGTACTAGAATGAGATAAACAGTGATTCAGTTTGTTAGGGAGAATATATGTGAATAATCATAGGAATACTCACCCATCTCGTCTCACATCCAGGTCTTTTGCTTTCAATTACATCGTCGGCGGTCGGATCAACCCTTAGGCCACACAAGCAATCATCCAGCCCTTGTATATGATGCCTTTCCGTCGCTATTTTGAGACTGCGAAGTGTAGATTCGTCGCTCTCCTATGCCTGTAGTCTGGGCTATGTTTCATCTTATCTTGATCTTATCTGATCATTATATAATAACCTCCAATATCATGTCTACAGACTAGTTATTACTTTTTCTCTATGAAATATACATCCAAGACTTGCTCTGTGCATGAATCCACTTTGGTATGTCACTTCTGAGCCATATTTCCTACCAATTTCGTGCCCTATGGAGGGTATTCCCAAAATTTTCTAACGGCCTGACGGCCGATCCGGGATTTACGGCCCGGGACCCCTTGCTTATTTCGACGACCTCAAATTATGGTTCGAAGAAGTCCCGGTGAGCGCCGAATTCATCACTTCTGATGAACGTTCTCTGATTCTTTTATAGAATGCGATCAACACCTACAGAGTCTGTACGTTCAGCAATACTATCGCTCTTCTCTTGGTTTTTCCGCCCAATCACATTATCACCTTCACGTCCACCGACCCTCATCTCCCTGTTCCTAACCCAGCGTACCTCAACCTGCATGCAGCCGTATGTCGAATTGCTCATATGTCCGGCGCTGCAGGCTACTTATATCTGGAGGATCGTGAAATCGAGAAGTTGAAGGTGCTCTCTCGCGATGGTTCCTCCGCAAAGTTCTTGGCATCTCGCCTCAAGAGTGTCGAGCTCAGGACATGAGAGAAATATCTCACTGCGTCACTGTTCGAATGGAGCTTGCACCGGTTAAATTTTTTGCGCTAGAGTACACGTCTTGCAGTCTTACACTCTATTCTATATTCGTTGTTAGTGTCGAGAAAAAGTACTTCAGTTATCCGATGATGCCATTATGAGCTTTTTTGCCAATTAGCAAGTTCAACCGAGATCTTGCAATGTCAGCTTTCACGTTCACCGACATACAGCTTTTATAATTAGAGCAGATGACATTTTGGAAATTCACTGGAATATTAACATTTTAGAAGGTGCGGAACATGTATTTATACTATACTTTGCCAAAGTTGCGCCTAGATAGTTACTATACGTTACGATACGAGAATTAATTAAATGACCAGAGGCAGAGCAAGGCTACCGAAAGATAACGAAAGAAAGGCCACCAGTAAGTAGACCTTAAGATATGTCAAACGAAAACGAAGAAAGAAAAGTATACAATGTATCTTGATTTACGCGGTCATAACAAAGGAAAAAGATCACTAAACGAAAAATAGAGCATGTCATAACAGGATCCATGAGAACGGAGCATCGTATAATTAATTAGTCTGCGTAGCATAGAACTAAATCCGAAAAGAAGATATCACAATAAGAGGGAAAAATCATGAGAGGACATCAAAAACCTTGACCACGACCACCCACGCTCAAGCCTTACTCCCGACAACAGAGTGCGGACGAACGGCAGGCGACACAGGCGACAAAGGCAAACCGCCCGCGGGAGGTATCACCAAGGCATCAAGCCGCTCCTCCAAGCCCTTCCCCAAGCCCTGCCTCTCCCACTCCCCACCGACATTATCCAGCAACGAAATACTATCCCTCATCCCAGCATGTGTCACACCGCTGTAGGACCGCCCAACGAGATAGGGAAGCCCCTCAAAGAGGTGTCGCGCTTCCAGGGCCCGATGGGGCGACTGTTGCTGCTGGGCATGGATGGCGTTGACGAGATTAAGGCCGCTGACGGAGGGTATGTGCGGTGGCGGTTCAACGGCGCTGGCGCAGGTCGTTAAGGATGAGAGAGGTTGGAGGCTGGAGGGTGTGGATGAGAGGAGATCGGAATAAGACATGAATGAGAGCCGTTTTTGGCGGACTGGATGGGCGAAGGAGGGTGCGATGAGAGGGTGAGGTGGGCGGAGGATGGGGAGGAGATGGGTGATGTCGCAGATGAGATGGAGTGCGGGGACGCGAGCGAGAGGGGCTGGAGAGGGAGCGACGAAGGGGAGCGACGAGGAGAAGTTGTGTGGTAGGCAGCGCGGAGGGTGTTCTTGAGTGGTCGTGGGAGGTTCTGAACCTTGTTCCGAGCCAGAAGTGATGGGAACAGGAGGCTCGTGGTCGCGCGAAAGCGTAATGATGGAGGGTGTGGTTGTTGAGGTGGCTGATGGCCCATGCACCTGCGAGATGGTCGCAGCATCGACCGCGCGGATAACCTGGGGCTTGGACGAAGGCGAAGAGGCAGACGTGGATGGACCGGAGCCAGCAGCGGGAGAAGCCACTGCCGACGTCACATGCAGCCCCAGCACCGAGACAGGCGGAGACGATATAGCAGAAGAGATAAGCTGGGGAGGTAGACCGCTGCTCGCTGGGATATTGAGCGAAAGTTGTTCCGCACCACGCCCGCCACCAGTTCTCGACCCAATGGGACTTGGGCTGCGACTTCGAAAGCTGCCGATAGGGCTGGCGAATCCGCTCCTGCCACCCATGTTGTCGAGGGAGATTGGAGATGCCGCGGGAGCAACGACGGCTACTTGATCAGCCACGTCACCGGCGTCCGTTTCGAGTGTGCTGAGGATGGCTGCGGCGCTGTCGAGCACGGAGGGCACGGATTGTTCGAGAGATTCGGAGCCCTTGGCGCGTGGGATGCGGTGAGGATTGGGTGCGTGATGATGGGTGTGGTGGTTGAGAAGGAGCGGCGGGGAGGGCGGGACGATGGGTTCGATGTCACGCTCGAAGATTGCGGATGAGGAAGAGTGTCTGCAGTAGGTGGGAATGTCAGTAGGACGAAAGAAGGTGAAAAACAGCAGACTTACATGGAGGTAGGTGAGGACGGAATTGAGCTCGGTGATCTCGAGCCCAGCCGTGGGTCCATCGTACGCAGGTGCTGAGAGGCTCTACGATGTTCTCTCGTTGGCGATGCCAGGGCACTGTTCGAGGTCATATGCCTCAAGTCCACCGGTGCTGGCGGTGGAGATCCAGAATATGAAGCTATAGCAAATAAGATAAGTAAACGAGTAGTGCATTCAGAGAACGAAACCAACGTACTCGACGATTTGGAAGCCATGAAAGTCGGAAGGTGGGTTGCGAAGAAAGGTGTTGCAAGTTGAGATGGAGGAAACAACTGAAAAGACGGGGGCAACTGCTATGCAAAAGTCACGCGTAGAAAATTATCTAATCCGGATCACCTCGTCGGTGCGGAACGGAGCCATTGTCTGACTGAAACTTCGACCACATTTACAATGGAATCTCTTTGGCGTTCTTCAAGCTGTCTCCTACTGAGCCAGACGTCCCCAGTCTCATTATGCCATGTTAACTCGAACTTCGAAATTCGATCTAGACCGCTCTATACTCGCTTGTCACTCTGGGGTGGACTTTTACCATCTCGATTCTCAAATAACCCGGATCTTCCGTGGGGAATCTTCATCTCCAATTCCATTTCCTCGAACAGCTCTACTACTGCAGTACACTGGTTCTGATATGTATGATGTTGATCGACACCTGTCATATTATTATTCTTCGACCGACGTTGACTGGCACCGGCAGTGCTAGACGTATGTATACTTGGACGTCTTCTGATCGTGCACCGACTCTACACCGCCAATTTCCCAAGTATCTTCATATCTCTGTTAATATTAATAGTCCCCCTTCGGCGTTATCTCTCGCTATTCCTGTCGTTTTCACGTGGTGATCAGTGGCGATCATGCCCGACTAAGTCAGCTGAGTCCCTCTTGTACGAAGCTAAATACCCATGTAAACGTTACTCACATTAGCTTACCCCCGTTTAGAGTCCTCTTCGCATATCACTCCCTCTTTCTCATGAACTACTGCAACTCTCGTACTTCGATTGAATTTACTTACGTCTTGATTAATCTCGCCGCTGGCTTCTTATAGCCGTTAACGAACTACGTCGACGCGAACATTTGCCCTCTCAAGCTCGACCTCGGCAATGAGTCGGCCCATGAAATCCCTACAGAAACACAATATATGTAATAATGTATTGTTGACATCAATCCCTCAAATTTAATAATTTTTTTCCTTTCGCCCACGACATTTTAAAGCTTATACCATCTTTTTCGAACTGACTATGTCATCCGCTCAAATGCCTTATCACCCGCAATCGCCAATTGTAAACGGCAATGCTAATGTTGAGATATTCATGTGTTCTCTCTTCTGCGACCCGTATGAAGCTTTACGTGCTCTATGTTAATCGACCCGTGTTACTGGCTTGTCACTGGAAGCACCATTGTCGAGTGTGGCATCTCCCATAATGCCCATTCAAGATCAGAAAACCTCTTATTCCTTCCACTCCCCTGAAATTTCATCTATGGCGCAGTTCTATTCAATTTCTGCGAGTCCATCCTTTGGCATTCATCACTCGTCGTTGCTTACTGCCTTACATTTTTCAGCTACCCTTTCTGTCCGGTACATCATGGTTACCAATCATAGCTGCTTCCTTTGTCCGTGGATTTTAATTCGTACCGCTCATTTGACTTTGAATTCATAACTCTTAACCTCGACTTCAGGGATTAAGGTATACTCTAGATCCGCCACTGGTACCTGTATCGGTATCAAAGTTCGTATCTTGCCTATACAAAACATGTCGCCCCTTCTTAGGACTCTATTCACCTTACCTTCGACAACTGCGGAAGCCATATTACCATTCTTGTCCGCTGTGAAAAAGGTCGAGCATAAAACGACTGCTGTCCATTTTCTATCCTTCATAAGTACCTCATTACTCTATTCTTTTTAGACTGATGTCCGCGCTATTTCAGTATTCAATGACAAGTAATATACTCATCCGGATGTCCCTTGAGCTAAGGTCTTGAGGGTGAATCAGATCCTATGCTGATGTGAGGTGTTGTTTCAAACGTGATTTCCAGTCTGAATAATGTTGATCGGCAGTATATGAAAGCGCCTTTTGACTCTATCATTTTGAATGGTAAAGCCCAAATCTATTTCATTCACGTTGAGCATGCCCACTAATAACTTTGAATACTGCGCTCTTTAGATTTGACAAGAAAGACACGTGCAGTTGCACATACTTCCCAGTTTCTCTCATTTGACTTCCTTGTAGGCTTAAAATCACTTGATGGCAAACGTGCGTAAGAACACGAAATTTCTGTAGAGCAGTGGAGCATGTAAGATACAAATTATCCTATATTTCTCCCGTCTTCCTGTCTATAGATCCTGAATCACTTCCGCTTTTGATTATTGGTTCTTGTTTGATCGTTGGTTCTTGTTTTATCACTGGTTCTTACTTTATCGTTGGCTCCTGTTCTATGGTCGATTCTTGTTTTATGATCAATTCTTCTTTATCGTCGGTTCCTGTTTTACCATCGGTTCTTGTTTTATTGCAAGGATGGCGGAACTTGAAGAGGTTGAGATGGATTGTCAGTGAGCTACTTAGGTTCGACTCTCTTGCCGGATCGCTCGTTCCTTTGTTTAATTCTTTTTTCTAGTGCTGCAAGGTCGAAATCGTAGGTCCCTTCATCTCGCCGATCAAAGTTGGGTTGTATGGACATGGGTCCACTATCATCTTCGCTATCACTGTGGTCATCAGCTCCGTCATCTGGAGAGTTGTCGTTAATGTAGTTATTTCCGGAATTCTCATTAGTGTTGCCGTCTTTGTGAATGGGTATGGGTTCGGTTCGCCAAGCTGGATGTTCTGGTTTGGAGACTAGAATCCCGGTTAACGATTATGATGCTTGGGAGTAACAATGTCCTACTTGAGTGACGAAATGTGGTGGACTGCGGTTCTCCAGTATTCGAGTCTGCAGGTAATGGTGGTACGTACGTGTCTCTGTCTGGGACATCCTCGACCCTGGCAATCGGACGCGGTGGTTCTTCTTCCGTTTTCTCCTCCGATTCCGATTTAGAAATCAATGGCATAGAGAGACGCTTAATTGCTGCCGCTCTTCCTCTTTCTCCTTTTTGATGCGCGCTTTATCTTCCTCTTCCGCTTTCTTCACCACCATCCTATTCTAAATTCAATGTCCTCACGTGTAGAGCGACACCCATACAATAACTGATATGTGCTGAGCATCCTTTGAGCTCCCGCTTTCTTTCAAGTGCCCACGTTTCAATTTGGTTATGAAGCATTTCGAATGTGAGCACTGCAGCGATGGTATTCTGAGTTATCATCAACAGATGTATATTTTAGCTTCGACTTTTCTGACGGAAAGAGCAAATAAACGAAGCTCAGCTAACCCATAAAACACTCAGTCCACGCCTTCATCATGGTTCTCCGAATAGAATTGAACATCGAAGGCTTCAAAAGCAGCTTCACAGGCCGTCGAATGCCATTGTTGGCACCTCACCATCTTACCGACGGTAGACGTGATAGTGACAGTACTATGGCAGGCTCGATTCGATTTCTCCGTCTTCGTCTCATTGGCAATAGGTCGGCTTGAGTAATGTTTTGCTGCTGCATCAATCTCGTGGCCATGCGTATAGCAGCTTTCGCTTCAGCCTCATCGGTACCCGGATGGTTGGCTAGCTGCATCATCTTCCGAATCGTTTCAAGCTGATTCAATGTTGCAAGAAGTCAGATAACGGACAAAATTCAGACACGTAAGGTCAGATACACTGTATTCTTTTCCTTCTCGTCAACTGAGTTGTAAAATAGTATAGGTAAATTCAAGGTAAATTGACGCTATAGGGAGACAAGTATTTAGATCCTTACCTGTAGGAACATCTTTCGACTCCTCAACCCCGCCAGACCTATAAATGATCTCTGTCCTGTCAGCTGACACCGACACTACACCGACAATTTCCCTCTCCTAACCTCCCATACATCGTGCATTCGACTAACATCCTTCATTACAGAAAAGCTTCTTCCTATACCATCTTCGAACTATTTCCTCCCTCTTTCTCAACCTCCCACACACCACCACTCTCCCGACTTGTACCATATCCGACATGCTCGTCAGCGCCGCAGCCATCCTCAGCACACTCGCATTAGACCTCGCAGAGGATGTAACATCATCACTCCGATCTCCTCCACACTCCATCTGAACAGCAGTGGCCCAATAGACAGCTTTCGAAGTCAGCTAGCCCGGTGTACTAGTATTCCGATCGCGGTGAGAATAGGAATGGGGGCCGGAGGCGGAAGGGGCAATGGTGCAGTAGCTTATGCTCGATATTCCATCGAGGTAGTCGTTTGCATTTCCTCTGCTGTCTCATTTCCGCCTGTCTGCATATGGTGTCGGCAGTGTGCTCGTCCTGTGGCTGGATCCGGACTATTGGTATTGACATCCGTCTCCCCGTCTCGCAGGTGTCTGGTGGTAATGACGGTGTTATCTATAGGTCATCATGAGTCTCAACGACAGTACTCTTTTCCATTACTGCATCTTTGATCGACCACGAAGCTGATGTTCCCGTCAATTCCAGCTCAGAAAAAGGCTCAGAACCTCGCACTGCAAATCAGGAACATCCTCCTGCGTTACTCACCTCTCAACCCTCTCCATGCCGCGTCAGCTAGTGCTGAAAGAGAAATCAAGTGGTAGAATACCAGATGCTGCTCATCGATAAATAACTTGAGATTTACCCAAGCAAGATTAGGTACAGGTACAGTAAGACTGTAAGATGTGTACTCTGGCATAAAAAATTAACCGGTTCAAGCTCCATGCGAACAGTGACGCAGTGAGATATTTCTCTCATGTCCTGAGCTCGACACTCTTGAGGCGAGACGCCAAGAACTTTGCGGAGGAACCATCGTGAGAGAGCACCTTCAACTTCTCGATTTCACGATCCTCCAGATATAAGTAGCCTGCAGCGCCGGACATATGAGCAATTCGACATACGGCTGCATGCAGGTTGAGGTACGCTGGGTTAGGAACAGGGAGATGAGGGTCGGTGGACGTGAAGGTGATAATGTGATTGGGCGGAAAAACCAAGAGAAGAGCGATAGTATTGCTGAACGTACAGACTCTGTAGGTGTTGATCGCATTCTATAAAAGAATCAGAGAACGTTCATCAGAAGTGATGAATTCGGCGCTCACCGGGACTTCTTCGAACCATAATTTGAGGTCGTCGAAATAAGTATGCAAGGTTGGATCCATAGTAAATCCGTTCTCAAGGCGATGTATTTTTTCACCCCCAAGCTCAGAGAGGACGTCGATGGCCCCGAAGGCATCGATGATAGCCAAAACCGTCCCCGCGTACCTTTTCTGCAGTACATTGCAAGGTTAAAATGGTGGTGATAAATAGAAAACTAGCTGACCTTCTTCTCCTCTGGATCATTTGGGTCAAAGGACCAGTTAGTCGAAGGAGGAAAAATGTGGCAGTAGTTGGTGTAGGTTTCCGGAGAGTTTGGATTTACGTTGTACCTCTGCATTTCGGCGGGTCCGAGGGAGGCTTTGCTTGATGAATCTACCCAGCCCGTCACAATGCAGCGTAAGTTATCACGCTTTAAAGCCTTCCCAAAAGAGATCATTTCATTAACGACGCCGACGAGTTAAGACATTTCTGCTGTACTTACCGAGGATTTGGCAGTACTATGGTCCCTTGGAGCCAGTTCCGCTACTTCGCTGAAAAATGCCCTGTGCATTTCAAAAGAAGGCCGACTAGGATGCTCTGATGGAGTTGGGGTTTGTCCTTTGTTTTGTCGAACTAGAAAGAAAATTATGCGGAGATCGAGACTGAATACAAAGGTTAACTTACAAACTCGGATCAAATGATTTATATAAAACTGAGAAAGATCTTTCATACCTTCATCATCGGCATTGCAAGCCAGGACCTCGTCAGCAACAATTACTTTCGCTCGACTTGGGAGCTCCCGAATCAGATATCCCAGACAGCGAGCAAGTGAAAGTGCCTCCTGATCAGCGCCAGCAGTAGTTTCCATTTTTAAACATTCCTTATAAGCGTAGTGGAGGGGTCCCTCGGTGGTGCTGTTGTACGTGTTGGGCGGAAGCGGTTGCCCCTGAAGGTACGCAGCTGCCATGGCGATGTCTAGTAAAGTAAAGTACGACTAAGCGATGAGTTCCACAATGTAGGCGAGCACAGAGCTGATAAAGCAAGCCACCGTTGTCTTGTACCTGCGTCTAGCAGTGGATATCCAGATGATGATTGCGGCGTAAATATATGTAGTTTGCTGACAGTTAATTTGCACCAGTGCTCATTTTTCTTTGTCTGATGTCTAGGAAGATGACTCGGATGTAGTAAGCCGTGTCCTTGTAAGATCGATCCGGTATGTGATTACTAATCCGTCCGCCTCTTCTCTGGTCCAAACTCAACTCAACGGCTTCAAAACCTCCCTCGGTATCTAATACAGCTGTGTCACCCTCGGAAGCAGCATTAACACCCACATCGATATGGCGCCCTCAAACTTCCAGACCGCCTGCGCCCGATCCTCCGCCTGTCCCACCCGATCCAGCAGATCCAGCAGATCCAACAAATCGTGATGACGATGAAATAAAGATGCCACCTAAGGTGCGCAAGAGGCGGATGCACCATGCGTTGGAGAAGTTGAGGGTGGGTGAGGGTGAGGTTGGTGAGAGAAGCTTGGTTATGAACCTGAGCAGAAGGCAAAAAGTGGTTTGGTCAGGCTGGAGATTAGGATTGGGGCTGAGGCTGAGGCTGGGGAGACGGCTTTGGCTGCGCGAGGTGGTTATTTTATTATTATTTTGTTGGGATTTTTTAGGGGCGGAAGCTGACGTGATTTTATACGTAGATGAATGGACACTACGGCCTGCGTTACCCTCTCCGACCACTATTGTGGAAGGTTCAGCACCATCGAGGACACCGTCATTCGTCGTTGGCGTCGTTGCTTACGCCCACGCTCACTCCTCTGACTTTAACATCGCCGTTTATGGCTTCTGCATCCCCAGGACCAGGACCGCCGACAGTAACAGCTTCCTCAACGTCATCACAGGCTTCCTCATCGCTGCTTCCACCACCTCCACCGCCTACAACTTCAGCTTCAGCTTCTTCAATGGCTCTCTCAACCCCCGCATCGACCCCACCCACGTCAGCGTCATCTGGGACTGGGGAGCGATAAGGTCATCTACGCCCGGTGTACCCTCGCCTTCGCCCCTTAATGGGTTTGCGAAGATGTCGTTACAGTCCCCGGCGTTGATGAATGGACCTTTTGCTTCTTCCTCCTCCTCTTCTCCTTCAATCCTGCCGCACACTACGGATGGATTGGTTGAGGCTGAGGCTGAGGCACAGCCATGTGTACAGCCGTATATGCAGCTGGAGCATTCGCAGTCACATATGCAGTTGGAGCAGCATTCGCGGTCGGTGCCATTGCAGGCTATTGGGAAGAGGGAGCAGGAGGCGGCAGCAGCTGCAGCTGCTGCAGTTAATGTGTATCCGCCCCTGCCTGAAAGGGAAGAGTCGCCTTCTCCTGTGAGTTTGGTTACTAGAGTAGATGTGGGGTGGATGGCGTTCAGGCGGATTGAGGGCGGTGGGAAGGCGGGTTTGGTGCGGCAGGATGAGGAGCAGAAGGTGAATAGGAAAGATGTTGGGTGGAGAATGAGGAGCTGCAGGAGCGGGGTGATGGGCTGCAGCTGAATAGGGAAGATCGCGAGAGTTCCATCGCGTCTTCCTCCGGTGGTGGTAACCTTGCGCTCCCCATTCCGCCTTATTGGAAGGAGGAGGATGGAGATGTTGAGATGCGGGATGTGGCTGGGGAGGAAGCTAGGAAGGAGGCTGAAGCAGTTGAATCGCCGCTTCCGCATCTTAAAAACTCTCTGGAAGCGCAGTCGGAAGTCAGTCGTGGTGGTGATCGACTGGCACTTGCTTCATCTGCTGGAGTTGGAGTCAAATTTCCGACATTGGTTCAGGAGCAGCTGCCACAGCAGCAACGGCGTGAAGAGGAGAATGACGACGCTATGAAAGTCGACGATGCTCCGCAGCCAGATCATGCTCGCCATTCGCCTGCACCTCCATCGGAATTAGGTCCAGCCCTGGATGGTTGGCCAGCTGCATCGTCTTCCGAATCCTTTCAAGCTGATTCAATGTTGCAAGAAGTCAGATAATGGACAAAATTCAGACACGTAAGATCAGAGGCACTGTATTCTTTTTCGTCTGGTCAACTGAGTTGTAAAATAGTACAGGTAAATTGACGCTATAGGGAGACATGTTTTTAGATCCTTACCTGTAGGAACATCTTTCGACTCCTCAACCCCGTCATTTGCAAATTCCGCGACCTGAGCAACATATCTGTATATTGGATACGATTTAATGAAACTAAAAGATGAATAAAGATTACAGCCGTACGTCAGTTTTGGTTTTGGCTTTTGCTGCCGTTGGCCTTTCCCTCCGACTTTGCGGGTATTGTTCTTTGGCTTCCTAGAATTTCCTTCCGTGTAGTCGTCTTCCGAGTTAAAATTCCCCTTCGTTATAGAGATCCGCCTGGGTTGCGAAGGGAAGGTGTTGGAATTCGGGACGGGGCAACCGCTGTGCAAAAGTCACGTGTATAGCGTTATCGGACTCTCTTTCCGTGCACATTATTTTCAGTACGCTTCCACTTTCATTATTCTCCATCACTTCTATTCCGTTCCGGACACGATCTCTACCAATCGTTTAGTTCACAATTTCTTCCTTCTTTTGGTTCTCTTCAAAATCACATTGCTTTTCTCTTATTTTGTCAGCCTCCTTTCCATTACTATAAAAACCCATATTTTACATCTTGTTTCGTCGTAGAATCAACTCAATCGTATTGATTTGAATTCCTAATTTCGCGCGCGCTCTTCTCTTCATTTGATCTCGCTCTCTCGTTCTATATTTGGAACTCGGATCCTTACATGTTGGTCTCTCGTCCTCTCCTCCACTACGGCCTCAAGCCGCTCTTCGCCCGCTGGCACGCTTTTGTTCGCGCTGAGGCGGCGGCCAAGACCCGAGTCTCCGTCGTTGGTGGGCTCTACATCCAGGCCAGGGATATCCGTCCTACCACGGTAATTTTTTTTTCCCTTGCGTTGAGTGCGGCCGGTTACTTATTGCTTAACATTAGAACATTGATGTGATTGTCAAGTCTGGTCCCGGAATCGATAGGTTCAAAATCCGCGATAATATCGCTGGCTCGGACTCCCGCTTCATGGTCAACCTCGAAGGCAAATGCGGCCTTACCTACCGCGAGAAGACGCGTGACGAAGTTGTGTCTATTGACATCATTGACGACAAGGTTGTAAGTACAAATTATCATTGCTCCTCCTCATCACTCGTGATTAATATACCGTATATGTAAACGTTGTATATGCCCGATGGCATGTCTCTCGACCAGGTCGTTGCCGAGGACGTGTTGCCGTTGCCTACGGACTCTGAAGCTATCATTATGAAGCTTATCGCTGGTGCCGATCGTCTCAAATCTACGATCAAGAAAGCCGTCCAAAATTTTGACGACTCTATGAAGCTATTCAGTAAGCTCTACCATGAGGATGGCCAGATCGCCTACAAGGATGACTCGGAGAAGAAGATGGTTGAGATGGCCTTCAATGCGTTCTACCCTACGTACAAGAGCGTCAAGGAGGAACTCGGGGAGATGTATTGGAGTGAGGAGGAATGGAAGGTCTTCCTCAAGATCGACTAGGTCCATCATCTCCTCTCTCTCTTATTTTATTTATCATTAATAATGCCCTTACTTTGTCTACAGGTCTTGAATTCGTAGACTCGTCACTTCGGTTTGTCGAATTCTCCTCCTCCTCCTTCGTCATCGAACTTACTACCTTCATTGATAAACCAGGTGTCCAACTACGTGGATTTGTGATTCGTTGTTTCAGTTGGTCTTACTCCCTTTTATCTCTCCTCTTCGCGCTATCTGACTCACATATTATAAAGGTTCTATACAACGACATATGATTCATCGCGCCCATGTGATGTTTCCTACCTCCGTAGCCGCTTATTCCAACTCCAAGGCTTTCATCTGACTTTTGCTGAAATACCACTCGTTCAGATCCAATGTTGCCTGCCTGTTGGGCCGTTACGTTTGAAATATCACCAATGAATTGTCCGTTAGACTGTGCGCATTGAGTTTAAGCTTGATATCTGGGGTGATCCAAGTTCAACGTCCATTCCTTTATCAATGTTTAACATTGAAGTCTTCATACTTGAGCGATCGTCCGTACTTGAGGGGGAAAAAATGAAATCCCAAGACGTGACAACTCAGCGTTGACTTGCGATACTGGACATGTTCTCTGACACTTTACGCTTTTTGCAAAGTTTTTCAAGTTAACTATTTCTATGATTTCTTGAGCTTGAGATCGGGCTGAGCGTGGCATTCGGAGTACTTTAGCGCAGAGCTAGCACGAAGTGTCGTCACCAATCAAGGTAGAAAATTGGTTGTGAATCTGAAGACCTTGATGCGACTAGTAGCATATAGTATTTGCTTACAGCAGGATACGACAAAATTGCAAGAGCTAGAGCTACAAAGAGGCAACGACTATGCAACATGATGGCTTACGCGATTATGGCACAAACTTATAAAGTCTAAAGAGATGGATCGTAGATTGAAGCGGGTAACTGTCGTTCTACGTTGGAAAAAGGATAAAAGCAAAAAAGCTACATGATGGTTCAACCGCTTTCGATCCAATCATCTAAGTATGGGGAAAAACAGGTGGTTATATAGGCGTCGAACAGGTGAGAACAAAACATGCTTACTGGATTAGACGGTAAAGGTGCAGTGTAGCCCGCAGTGGTCGCTCTAGGCGTATCGGCGTCGATAAGACCAGGCTGGAGGACTTCGATCTCGTCAGGCTGCAAGCCCAACATGACGACCTTGTCCAATCTGCCCGGCTTGAGTCCGTCCTTGAGTTCGACGCCTACACCCCACGTATCTCCTACATCAGGCCCCGTCGTGCTCCTGTGCAGTGCGACCCAGGCATCGATCAGCCCGTATTTGTCGACGAGCGTATAATCGTTGGGGTGGATTGCGTTAAAGTCACCTGCGATGATGCCGCCGCTGCATCCGGGCTCGCGCAGGAGGCCAGCTAGTACGTCCATCTGAAGGGCACGCCTGAACTGCGAGTCGAGGGAGTCCAGGTGGACGTTGAGAAGGCGTAAGAGTGTGCCAGGCGCAGCTGGGGCGCGGATATTCACGCAGAGCGCATCCCTCCCGTACCTGCTAGGCAGCTCCATGCGGACGACGCTGTCGAGCACCATCTTGAAACCTCCCTCTCCCTTGCCCTTGCCCCTGTCCTTCTCAGTGAGCAACAGTATGGCGTAGTGTGATATGTGATCCCAGCCCCACCGTAAAGGAGTTTTGAAGAGCAAACGCGCCTTTATTATAATACGTCGAAAGATTGTATCGACATCAACGATGCTATGTACAGTCAGGATACACATGTACCGTCAATGAAGAACATAGGAATAAGTAATGCAAGTAATAAATGTAAATGTAAATAAGCGGTTATGGACAAACTCGACAGAGTAAAAACAAAAAACTAGGACCATACCAGAAAGTCGTAAAGATCATAGCATAAACGAAATGAATGTAGATACTACCATACGAGAGAGAGATCGGCAAAAGATAGATATAGAACATATGTTACGACTACGTCCGTGGTAATGAGATAAGACCAGAGGCGGACGCGATACGAGGGGCCTGAGTCTGGCGTTTAACCTGCGCTTCCATCTTGATCCGCTGCTTCTTCATGTCGTCATCTTTCAGTTTCACAGAAAACGCAAGAGATAAGAATGCGTCGGGCGTGGCGGGGAGCCAGGATTGAGGTGGATGGAGAAGGATGTGAAGAACAGACTCTTCTGAGGTCGATTCAAGAAGCTGCCGTCGACAGCATACGACGACAGCAAGTCCAACGCGCAGAAGGAAAGGAACCCCTGGACATCAATCATATTGTTAAATCACCAGCTTAGTTTAGAAAGCGAAGGAGCAATTACCTTCAAAAAGAAAAAGATCCCAGACGCGGTTCAAGTAATCTGGAGGAAGAGTTCCAACGAAAAGCATGGAGAACCTATTAAGCGAAGATAAATAACACATCGAGCAAGACACGAAAGAAAACGCACCATGGTTGACATATAGATACCGGCTGGATACCCATATCAACCAACAATTTCCGAGCCAGGACGCCATCGTTATTCTCCAACGCACGTGAAAATAAGGCAGCGTCGACTTCCATTTGCGTTGTCGAGGCCGAGAAATAGGACCGGATGTGAGTATCCATTATTGAGACGAAGATCCAAAAGGCGTCTTCTTCCGGAGAAAGGAGGAGTAATTGACCAACGATGAGAGTAAGTCCTGTAGAATACACAAATATAGATCAGAATTCGACAAAAAAAATGGCAATGAGGTACGCACCCATTGAATACTGCACATCCGGTACCATGTTCAAGTATGCCTGCAATAGGACCCCGACCGGGCCTTGATGTCCCTGTAGGTGCGGCTGATCCTTAAAGCACGCCTTGATATCCCTCTCAATCCTTTCAGCACGATCTTCCGCTCGTCCCAAACCCCCCACACCCATAGCTTTCGCCTTTGACG
Organism: Gymnopilus junonius; assembly: GCA_015501075.1. NCBI lineage: Eukaryota > Fungi > Basidiomycota > Agaricomycetes > Agaricales > Galerinaceae > Gymnopilus > Gymnopilus junonius. The sequence continues at coordinate 9,332 of JADNYJ010000417.1, read as the reverse complement.
TACCCCGTCCACACAGCTGCGCATAGACCCCAGGAACGCTCCTCGCCTTCCCATCCGTGAGGTACGACCAAACGAGATAGCGCACAGAGGACGGAACACCATCCATCAGCAGCTTCTTGACCTTCTTCGACTTGCGAGCTTGAGAGGCGGGATTGGACGACATGACAGACATCCACTTCAGCTCACGCTGACGATGAGCATCCATGGAAGACGATTCGGCGTCAGTTGTAGAGCGCGAAGGAGGGTTGGATGAACTTGTGTTCTGAGGGCCCCAGGACGAAGAGTCCGCAATTGTCGGAGAACGTTGACCAGAGATCTGACCACCGGAAGAGACGGAAACGCTGGGACTTTCAGGGCGCAAGAACGTGTTCGAGTGTGAATTGGCTGAATCCGGCTTGACATCGAAAAAATTTTCCCTCCCAAGGACGTTGGAATCTTCACTGGTTCGCGCTGCTTGTTGGAAATGCGCCAAGTTTGGACGAACAAGCTCAAACGCCATATCTTGAACCTGCAGGAGGTCACTGTCGAAACCATGAGGATTCGATGAAGTAGGCGAGAGAACCAGACTGGTCTCATCATCCTGCTTTGGCTTTCGACGGAGATTGGGCAGGGAAAGTTTAGAGCGGAGCGACGACTGGCGAACGACTTGCTGAGAGGGAGGCGGTGAGACAAGCTGAGAGCGGGAACTGCGAATAGAGATAGCATCGGAATCCACCACTTTTGGTACAAATGCCGAGGACACATCAGGTCGAGGACCAGCTTGGAGTGAGGTCGTTCTTCCAGGAGCTGTGCCATTGGTGAAGGCAGGAGGAGTGGAATGAACGTCGAGAGAACCCCTGGAGTTCACAAGAGAAAGGGTGCTTCTCGACGCTGGGGCTGGCCTCGTCGGAGCTGGCTGTGGGGCTGATCCTTCGTTGAGCGTAGCACGCGACCCTACACTACGAAGTTGAGGTATGAGCCTAAGATTCGACGAGCTGGAAGTGGGGGAAGTCGGACTTTGAAGATTCTGAGGTCGTGAGGGAGGAGAAGATGCAGTGGAAGCTGCAGTTGTCGCCTGCTGTGATGATGGTTCGGAAGATTGAGGAGGAACGATGACAGATTGCGCAAGGGGACTGCTGGGTGTTTTCAAGCCAGGTGACGTGGCATTGGGCTTCAACCCTGAAGTGACGGAAAGGGAAAGAGGTGAAGGTCGAAGAGGCTTAACGTTCGAGGAAGGATTGCTTGGGGATGGGGAGGAGGTTGAAGCAGTCAATGAACGCTTGATTTCGCCAGCAGACAGCCGAGGATCTTCCGCACTAAGAGAAATAAAGTCGATGATCAGTATTCAATAAGGCATTGGACGACCAAGTGACGAACCTTTTTTGAACCGGCAACGGCACCTCAGCAGTCGTCGAATTAAAGCCCGAAAAACTCCTGGAACGCGGTCGTAAACCAGGCGACTTGGGGAAAAAGTTGGCACGAGGAATGACCCCTCCAGGTGCTTCCTGCGCCTCAGATGTAGCCGTCCCAGCCGCTCCTCCTTGTTCACCACTAGTCGCCCCCCCACCAGAACCCGCTGTTCCTTCACCATTTCCACCAGAAACACCTTTTTCGCCACTACCCACAGCTCTGGCACTCGACCCAGATCCATCCTTCGGCGCAGGCCCCGTCGACATGCTTCTAGCTGGCGGAGCTTGTTGTTGCTGCTGCTGCTGTGGAGGCGGTCCTTGACCCAACGACTTCTGCTGCTGTTGCTGCTGCTGCTGCCTAGACATCATCTGCATCCCCCTCTGTCCGATAACACCACCACCCACACTCAAATTCCCCGCCGTCGCCACTGCTGCTGCAGGAGGACACTGAGGCGGCGGCTCAACACTCCATATGATCGGCACCGGTCCCACAGCATTCGCCAAATCCTCCTCCGTCCTCCCATAAATCGTAGGCCCCCTATAAAAGTTCGCAGGGATCGTCATGCGGCCCTGGGGACGACTGGAAGGAGGCGGCATCGTCAGCGCCATACGGATCACGCCGAACACGTTCCGCTGAGGATGCGGCTGCTGCTGCTGCGGGAGGTTTTGAGAGGAAGGAGGATGCTGCTGTTGGAAGGGTTGAGCTTGTCGCGGTCCAGCCTGCGGAGGTGGTGGTTGCACTCCTGCTGAAGGGGGTGGTGATGGTTGCTGTTGAGCAGCGATGTACATTGGTCCTTGAGTCACATTGAGCCCTGGTGATTTTGGTGCGTTGGGATGAGGGAGGAATAAAGATCGACGCTGGTTCGTCCCAGGGAGCGTCACAGTTCCTCCTAGTCGAAGTTCAGCCAATGACGGTCGTAAATGAGAGGGTGACGACGAGCCTGGCGAGCTGGGATTTGAAGCCGCAGACGCACTGTTATTAGGAGGCGGCGTTGACGGAGGGTGAGTTGGCACCAATGGACTTGGAGGGACTTCAATAGTCGGTAAAACGACCTCTTCCGTGTTCTTCGTCTCCTCTCCATCCGAATTCTCAAATGACTCATGCAGCACGCTGCTCGTCATGGTGCTATTAAGGATCCTCGACGGCAACTCTTCCTCATCCTCCACCACAATCTTATCGCCCAAACCCTCTCCATGCGAAACCCCACTCCTCGACATATCCTCGTCCTCCCCATCTTCCACAACCACAGACCCATCCCTACCCCGCTCCTCCTTCTCTGCCTTCGAACTGGGCGACTTCACGCGGTCTTCCTCGATCATCTGCCTCATCGCACTCGCAAACCCTCCAAACGTAGGCGACTTCATCGAACTCTCATTTACAGAAGACTCCACCACCGGCAGGATAGGCGTGAACATGGCTGATTTTGGGGAGTCGGTTGATGACACAGGTGAGCCCCAGCGGGTATGCAGCAGCGGCGACGGCTCGTGCTTGGTGAAATCCAGCAGCGCAGGCCTCCAATCCCGCCCCCAGTCAAAGTTGACGTCGACATGGAAGGAGGTAGAAGCGGATGGTGGGCCGATAGAAAGATTATGCAGCCCATTTCAAGCCAGCCCCCGCCCTCCTGCTGCGAAAGATTCGAAAAAACGGCTGTTTTGGGTATACACAGACGCGTCAGAGTCCACAGACATCGTCTTATCCCGCCGTTCTCCTTCTCGACGTAGTCGCAGTCGCCTCCCCATCCTTCCACTGCTGGTCTTCCGCCACCGAATGCAGCAAGTCCATCCCACTAGGCCGCGACTTGTTCGAATCCGTCCTCGACCTAACCGAGAAATTGGTCGAATCCGTCCTCGCCCGTCCAGGCGCGACATAAGAGTCCATACTAGGACGCGATTCGGGTACAGGTGGTGGAGTCTGAGCCGCAGGCGTATTCGCTCCTGACCCCGCGAAGCCAGAAAATCTTGACATCTTGCTCATGACCGAGTAGCGCGAATAGCGGTAATCATCGTAAATATCCGACGCGCCCTCCCACGAACTTGTTGATGTGGCTGAGGTAGCTGAGGGTGCTAATGAAGGCCGCCGTTCCCTATCAAAAGTGGCCACCACTGGCGACGTGGTTTGGACAACAAGGACGTGGGTGGTTTGGGAAACTCTTGCAGTTCAACCGGTAGCTGATCGAGCGTGGTTTCCTGCTGTTCTTCTTCGCCTTCATCCGACGCGCGTACCCAAGGCCCTCCACTGTACTCTCCTGGCTCTCATTCGTACTATCCCTCCTCCCCACCCTGCTAAGAGCCGCCGCGTACTCGTCCACCTGGGTATCATCGCCGTCCTTGCTATAACGACTGCTATTCCTTGACCATCTACCCCTCCGCTCCTCGTCCGAATCAGAATCCATCTCATTCGCCAAATCTTGAACAACGAAAGTCCAATCCCCACACGCGCATCAGAGCCCAATGAAAGGCGCTTCTGATCCTCCAAAGTCGAATACGACGAGTCGGGTATGTCGGCACTTGGTATAGGCGGAGGAAGAGGTGGAGGTGAGGGTGGTTTCGTCGATTGAGCAGAGAAATTTTGTGGAGACAAAGGCGACCTCTTGGTGATCCGAAGTGGGGAGGTGTTGCCATCAGGAAATAGGCTGAGAGGCGGTGGCGCAAGGGACGTATAACGTGGTTGGTGAGGAGGGAACTCTGGAGGACTGGATACCGAAGAGACCGACACCACAGGAGGCGGCGGTGTACCAGACGGACCGGCTCCATCCGACTCAAAAATGGGGAAAGCAGTGTCTCTTGGACTAGGCGTGCCGTAGCTGCCCGATTTGCCTGCCTCTAGAGCACCCATATTCGGCGAAAACGACCCCACAGCAGGTGTGTTCAATACAGAGTCCGGCGCCGTTGACACGGAAGAGCGGCTCATATGTGGAGGATGCCGGAGTCCTTCGTCCTCAGAAGCCGAGTGAACAGGGGTCTGGGCAGACAGCGGTGAGAGGACGCGAGCTTTGCTTGAAGAGGACCGACGGTCGGCAGTGTCGGCATGTGAGGAGCTGCGTCGGGACGGAGGATGTGATGGAGACGGCGACTTGACTCCTGAGGTCGGCGTTGGGGACTTTCCAGACACGGAGGAGGCGGAGACTGAACTGCGCTTCGTCATAACGGGCTTTCTTCAGCTTGGTAAGAAACTGAACATCGGCGCCGTTGAATCTCCCAACGACGCCTTCACAATGTCCCTAATGAAATAAATCTCGGTCCTTGTACAGATCAAATACAGAGACATACGCACCAAATAGAACCCTTCACGATCAGGAATCTGGTATAGAACCGTAATTTCATCGTCCTGTCAAAAGCATAAACATGACAGTGACACAAGAAGGAAGCAAGAACGGCATACCTTCAGAAACATAAGATCATCAGCACTCTCCGCGACACAATCGCACAGAGCAATGCATTTCCCAATTCCACCCTTCGCAGCAAACCTCGTCCAACGCGCCAATTCCGCGGCTTCTAATCCCATCTTCCACTCCTACAAAACTCCAATGTTCTCCCGGAGTATGATCGCCCAGTCCGTCCCGAACCCAATGTGACTGTTCAACTCGTGTGCAGGCTATTTGAAAGGGAGATTGTGGTGTTCCGAGTCGGTCTGAATCGACACCTTGCCGGGTATAGTTGTATTAGTTGTATCCAGAGGGGTATAGCAGGGGAGTATAGGCAAGATAGATGGACGGAGAAAATGTGACGCACGGAAAACGAGGCAGACCGTCACAAGGAGGTTGTTACCACACAACCGTCAACAAACACGCCTTAATCAAAACTATCATTTGCATTCGAGTCTCGACCACGTTCCTCCTCCTTCCTTCAGTCCGCTAACGCCGATCCGCTTCCCTCCTTTCCTATTCCTTCGTCCTTGGCCTGTTGAATGTTCTCTCTGCAGTTCTCGTACTATCTGAATAAAATCCTTGGCTCTTATCCCCGCATCACCCATTGTCGAACGACTCTCGACTTCTGAGAAACCCCTTGTGCTGAATTTGTCATCGTGGAAGTGGAAGGACTTCCTGCTAGCTTCCAACATCAATTCTGACGACTTCCGCTCATGACCACGAGGGGCTCAGTATACCTACTAAGCGCGCGCTCCCACTGCCTTCACCATTTCATCACCATCATCTGATGGAAGCTACTGACCGAAGAGCAGATGCTCAGGGCTTCTTGATTGCCATCCTTCTTTCTTACTTGATCCCACCGGCTCTGCACCAAATCTCATCCCCATTCTTAAAATTAGCACTTAATACTCCCCAGGAGGCTGACCTCCCTCGCTATCCTTTCTCTGTCGCTTCGAGGACTTTGATTTTCTCAATCTTCATCTGCCCAGTAAACGGGCTTCTTCGCCGATCATTAGGAACCTAGGATCTCGCCTCCAAGTCTGTGTGAGTGAATCTGAATCGTCTTCAACTTCCATCTCGTAAACCTCAAATACTCTGATTTCAACAAATTCGCCATTACTCAACTCCAAATTCCTATTTGTCGGCCTTCTTCTCTTTGTTAAAAATGTTGAATTTGGACGTCCTCTCCTTACTCTTCACAGCTTCGAAAGACTCCTGACTGGATGGTAATTGATAGGCCGCAGATGATGGCGAAGTAGATGGCGTCGGCAACGGAGCGCGTTCTCGGTTTACCTCATTCCCAACAGCACTCAAAGACGTTTTCGAAGAGGACGCATGCTGATACCCCAAGGTGATACCGTGGAAGCTAGCTGAGAGCGATCGTTCTTCTGCCTCTGAAAGCTGGCTGTTGGAATAACGAGAAGGGACGGCGACTGGATTGGAGCTGTAATTCGTGGTGTAAACCCGCTGCGGCGCGATAACTTCAATGGGCGGATCGGTGCGCTCGACTACGTTCTCGCGTTGATAATGACCCGGATTGAACAATGTAGTCGTCTCTCTCTCCCTCTCTCGCATACTCGCCTGAGAAGCATACCCTTGGCCTATTCATATGTACGTGAACATATACTCCCAACATAAAATGTACGTAAAAAAAAATCAAATACCATTCATACGCCCAGTATTCTCCCCATTAGACGTAGAGGGAACCTGCTGTGGTGCGTCTACGTTGACGTTGGGATGACTTGCCACACTTTCCGCGGTGTTATTCCAAAAGCCTTTTCCCCAAGATCGAGCAGGCGGACTGTGATAGACATTTCCAGCTGCGGCCATGCTAACCAAGAATATGATAAGAGTCAGAGAAGTACAAGACCATTTGACTTTATTACGTTGCCTTCGGATTCATCTCGGTTGTTTGCGTTATGTTTGCGGACAGTGACTCTCACTTTGTGGGCGATTCTCCTTTGCTCGCTTTGTCACAAAGGATAGCCTCTCTTCAGGTGATATCCATTGTCTCTTGGCTGGCTTCCCTCGAGACCGTCGAAAATGTGCCAGGCATATGAACTGTCGCAAGTCAGGTGTCTGAAAATTTGAGAGGCCAAGGATTTGTGAACTAATGTGTATCCGTAGTAGCTCAAAACATAGTTGCGATTGCGGAAATTAAAAGGGCATAGATTCGATAGTAATTCAGGCCATTTAATCTTGTACATTATCTCCTCCTATTAGCTATACTGTTTCTTTATCGTTCGACAGCTGAATGTTGCACTGATCTTACAAGTCCGTGCCAAGGTTGGCGGAATCTCCTTCAACCGGTTGATTATCATGAGTATCCTGCTCATTGCTTCCGTTGGCTACAGGAAGATCATAATTCTGAGCCTAAGCAGGTCCTTGACTCCGCGCCTCTAAATTTTGGAATTAAGAAAATATTTTCACTAATTTTGAGAAAGCAGGACATACCTTCTGTGTTGACAACCGCGCATTCAGAGTTATCCTTGCTCGATGGCAACCCATGCATATCTCCTATAACTGAAAAAATTTCAGTCTCTTTCATCTGGATCTTTTTAGACCCCAAGAAAAAATTAGAGCCTCCGCGAAGTGAATCCGGAGGTGCGCTGTCCTGGAGACTTCCGTGACATTCCGGATTGTTGTAATAATTGCCCACTATCAAAGATATTTTAACGCCATCCATTTCGACATCTTCAGCATCTAAGAAAAAATTGTTGGAACTAAGTTGCTGTTGGCCTTTGGAATTTCCATCTGGAGTATGATCGGATTCTGGAAGGATAGATTCGACAGGAATCCCAAAAAAAATAGAGTCGCAGGCACTTACTATCCATGCTTGTCCTTTGGAAAGTTGGTCTTTGAAGTGGGTGGTTGCGGTCTGATGTGGTGCTTGATGCTCAAAGTTATATATAAGCAAAAAGGATTCATTGTAAGTCTTCTTAGTTCACTGTACATTCTTCGAAAACCAGAGCCAAACAAGGTAGTGAGGCACACAGGATCCCAATGAGCACCCTTGACAGGGGTTACTCAGGATGAACACTTCCCAAATAAATTGTAGTAAAGCACTGAACATAGAGGGCTTGTACTTTCCTTATGTGATACTGCCTGAGAATAAGGTCACCTTCTGCTACTTGACAGACATAACATACTCAGTAAATGCATCACATTTCCCATGTCGAGATAATGAGAATGATTGCATAGATCGCAGTGAGAATTTTTTAATTTATTGACATAGCGCAGGTGCACGAGTGGTTTATTGCGGTACTAGGCAGTGTGATAGTGATAGTGATAGTGATAATTAATTAATCCTGAGAAGGATCTACATATATCTGAGCAATGCCTTCCTGCATGCGAAAGCTCTCTCTTACTTTTCAGAAACATTTTTCACTATGCCGGAGCACTTGGTCCTATAAGAAATGAGCATAGACGCGAGTTCACATACTCCTTCTTATTTGGTGATGAGATCTTCGAATTGCTTATTGTCCTCTTATCCAAGGCATTGACTAGAACTACACGATTATTTGGTAATCTGTACCTGTAGACGATAATCAACAGCGATCTTCAATGATTCATTCAATGATCCATCTTGCCGTCAACCTGACCATGATTCCTTCATCGTTGACGATAAGCTAAGCATTACTCGAGACACTTGAAAAGGTCGAGGGTAGGTTCCGTCCTGCACACATAGCTCATTAATGTCCACTTATTTCCTAGGGAAGTCGATTCCGCCTACTTGAAGACTCCATCAACAGTTCCTAAAAATAGATTCAGTTTATCAAATCTGCGCATGTCCACGAATATGACTTACTCACGAAGGCGAAATTAAGAGAGTTTCTAAGTTGAAAGGATTGAAGCAAGAAAAAAAGCGACGAGAGAAGATAGGATCCAGGTTGGGACGGCGGACAACAGCGAAGAAGCTGAGTTTAGGAAAGAGGTGGCACGGAAGAATAGCACAGCATGCCAAGTTACCTGAATGATTGAATCGGGGTGCTTTTCACTTAGTGGGACGGACGCCTGTTGTGGACCTGATCTGGTCCGAGCATCACGCATCACACGTAATGCGATTCTCAGCCCAAAATTAGCCCAAAATTAGCCAAGGTGTAGAGCTGAAGGTTTCACTAACACGAGCCAGCACTGCATATCCAGTGCTACGTATTCCAGACGACAACTCGCAATGCTACACAGCTCAGCTTTGCCCATTTACAAGCAGGATAGCGAGCCAAAACGCGTCGAAAAATTTCCGTTGCCGTACTTCATCTGGCGTGTGGCTGTGCTGGCGTTGAACGTCCCTTTGTTGGTTTGGGGTTGGAATTGATAACGAAGGCAGCGATGACAGGAGGTAAGGGGGTAGAGGATGACGATAATGAGACGAGGGGATCTTAGAGCCCAGGTGCCTAAGGGAGTGTACGAGGAAGAGGTTACTGTGGTTGGTTGAAATGTGGTTACCACGCCAGATCAGCGTGAGGGTATGAAGATGGAGCATTCGACTTTGACAATAGCGCACATCGCCCAGGGATCATCAAACAGATATCCTCCAAACTCTGAGGTAACTCGTCCGTTTGTTCTTCCAACCCTC
>JADNYJ010000416.1:0-28295 GCA_015501075.1 Gymnopilus junonius | reverse complement strand
AATGCAAGCTAATCATAAAGAAGAGATGCAGATCATGAAGAAGGAAGTCAAATCGCTCACGGAATGGCTAGACAAGGCCCTCAGTGCGTTAGAAACCCATAAGGATGTACGTCAAAAACTTCTTTCTTTTGCCCTTTCTAACCCAAATTTTCAGCCAATGAGAAGGGAGCCAAACACGATGCTCACAAATCCTCTGCCAGTCCATCCGACGCCCGCCAATTTGTTACCAGATGACCTTATGCACATTGATCCACCACCTGAGAATGGGCCACTTGTCAATATCAGTCAGCTTCCCTCTTCACCACTCAGTCGCCCGCCTTATGGAAACCGACAAACTGCTGTGCCAGCCCTGGTTGGTGAACAGCTTCCCTCCTCACCACTCAGTCGCCCGCCTTACGGAAACCGACAAACTGCTGCACCAGTGCTGGTTGGCGAACAACTTCTTAGGACACCAAACAGGCAAACCGCTCCACGTTCAACCAGAGAAGTGCAAGTCGATGAAGGAGTTGAAGCTGACACAGAGGGAGACCATGCATTCGTGTCTATTAAGGTATGTGGCATCAAGATTCTACAAGGTGTAAATCATGCAGGGCGGCTTTCAGGACACAAAACAGAGGATGAGAAAGGCAAAAGAAAAGGCGGCTTTGAGTCCGCTCGTGTCCCGATTGGTGAGAGCGACCTTTACACTGAAGTGAACAAGACTCATGGTGAATAGGCTCAGTCACCAATAGAGGTCATTCAACCACCAGGTCAATATTCCAGACGGCTTGCGTCCTTCACAGGTCGATCAGCAGGTTTCAATCGCCATTAACTCCTGGCGCAACACCTCTTTCAAACCCATCAACTCCTGTTCGGCTCAGCAAAGCGCACGGTACTGCTTCAAAGTCCACGGGAGCAGCCGTTTGCGCTGAATACAGATCGTTACTTCCAACGCGCCCTCCAAAGCAGTCCCTCCCATCAGAAGCCGTCTCCAACCCAAATCCCAATCTCACAGCACCAATTGTCAGAACAGACCATTGCTCCGCCAAGCGACTCCTTGCCAAGTGTATTTCCGACCAATGACCAACCTCATTCCATTAGCACCCCTTCTACTGCCCAAGTTCTCCCAGAAACAATCATCTCACAGGCACCAACACAAGATGGCCACTGGCGACAGGCGATGAACAATAACTCTGATAATGATATTGCAGCAACATTATTGATGGGAATGAGAGATCTTGCAAAGGAAGTGGAGGCATTGCACAACGACGTAAGATCGCAGCGGCCACGTTATATCCCGTCTGGAGGAAACAGTCATTCCCCTTTCAAAACTCCATCTCAGCCTCGTCGGAAGCTGGGAGCTCAAGAATTAATAGTGCGTGACTAATTTATTCTTAAACCTTCACATCGCATTATCTTGTCTGATAGAAACAAGCACGTCAATATATGAACACTCTACTGGGGATTGAGCATGACGAAGAGATAGTGGAGAAATGGGGGCACTTTGCTTCGCATGAAGACCTTGAGCATTTTGATGAAAGAACAATGGATCCCCCAGCACTCGAACAACTTTATATCTGCTGGGATGATCCAGGGGCCGCTTGGAATTTGGAGCTTGCTGACCAATTTCAAAAGGCACTGATAGAAAAGGTTGCAACTTTTGAAGGATGTGAACAAGAAATATGAGACTATTTTATGCAATGCATCAAAACACTTTGGAAGATAATAAGGACGTCATTAATTAGAGATGGAGAAGACGAAGCTACAGCAAGAGCCCGGATTTCCAACCGCATCAAAATTGAGCAGCAACAAAAGAGGAGACGTGAGCACGGCGGAAGGTATTTACATACACCATTGGCTGGAATGTACCGATAACATCTCTTCACAGCATCTGCAAAATCGCCTCAATATCTGTATGAACTTGGCTGCCGAAAACCAGGCCTTTGAGAGCGTGTTCGCTGTAGTGCACTCATTAGGAATTGATGGGACCAGTTCAGATGATACCGATGGAGAAGAATATTCTGTCAGATTATTGCCGTGGAGGTCATCTGGAATGGTGCAATTGATGGACTACATCGACAGCTGCATTGATAGGCGGACCGTGTATGGAAATGCGCGACCTGGAGGGCGGGCAAAACCCCGAATGCATCGAATTACACAAGCTAATAGCGAGCGAGATGCTCCAGCTCTTTTGCCGATCAATATGTACAGTCAGCACTGGCTGAGCACTCTAAGCAGATTTCAGAACACGAAGTTGGAAGCAAAAGAAGAGATTCCCATACCAGAGATACTACAATTCTGATTGTATTTATATAATTTTTGATAATAGAGGACGGATGTAGCCAACGCGTTCTGGGTTGAAGTTAATTCCAGAGTACTCATAAACAATATTTTATGAGACGTACCTTCTGCCAAGAATTTTTACTTTCGTTCAGCACATAGATGCAGGGATGGAACTCCTTGAACAGCTGGCTCTTGTAAACGCATACAAATCGCTGACAGGCTGAATATCCGGATTCCAATAATCTCGGGGCATTTGAGAGGAAGATAAGAGTTGAATAGACGGAGGCGATGACGACGGCGGAGGGTTTAGCGAGGAGGGTATTTCTTGCCCATAGACTGCACAAAGTAAGTACTGTTGAGAATATCGGAAACTCCAATACTCTCTGACTAGTACTTAGCAATGGCGAGGGAATCGCTGTTCGGTGATGACTGTGCGCTGATCTGTTGAGTCACCTGTAGTGTAACAATGTATTACAGTCCACGTGCGCATTTAGTCATCATCAGGAACACGCTCATCTATTTTCTGTCTCATGCAAGACACCAATGGCCAGCGTCCTCCAGCGTCTTGCACCTTCCTCAGAGCCTCTGGGCCCTCGGTGCCCCGAATCTCATCCACTTCCGACGTTTATATTAGTATGTGGGTCCTTGGCATGAAGTGCAGAGCGTTAGATTCCGGAGGAGATAAGGATTCGAGAGGGACTCGATAAGCATGGTGAGTTTTTCCCTCTCTGGCCTTCGTGTAGACCTTTGCTAAACATTGCTTTCTCAGGTTGACTTGATGCAGGTATTGTATAGCAGAGCATCGAGAATGCTCAAGTACTAGCTAGAGATTATTGGAATTTCCGATATTCTCAACAGTACTTACTCCATCCTCGCCAAACCCTCCGCCGTCGGTCATCGCCTCCATTTCTGCGTCTCATAAACCTCGCCCGTCGGTCATCGTCTCCGTCGTCCTCATGAAGCCTGCACGTCACATGTACTTAATCATTGAATTATGGGCTGCCTTCACTACCTACAATGTTTCAATCGGGCTCTGCACTAATTACACCAACCAAAATTCATATTACCCGACATTCATCCACAATTCCCATTTAGTCAATCGGCCAACCCCCTTCCAAGGTAGTGTACACGTGAGAGGGAAACCACAACAGCAGCTTGCTGTCCTTTCCAAGAAATGATACATTTCGCAAAGTGGGGTCTCCACACTCGAGACGTGGACGAGGGTATAGCCATCCTCAAGCTCTGGACTCCAGATGCCCGCCCTCAAGAATGGGTATTGGGCGTACGGGTCGGTTGTCGGAAGACTGACATGTGCCCGCATAAGGAGCCAAGTGTCGTTGTCATCTGCTGTTTCGCCACTCTGTGAAAACTGTAGCATCTTTTCGATGCAGTATGGCACAGATGAATCTTGAATCATTATGCACTATTCCCTTCATGCGTTCCTCGCGTGGTGTAGGATATTCCGTCCAAGGCTATGCGACTGGGTGATCTGGCTGTCTTGGGCACGGATTGAGTATTTCCTGGAGGCAGCTATAACATTTGGGGTGAGTTTTTCCATTCGAGCCCTGTCAAAATAATGGTCCCTAATGTCGTAATCGGCAGGTTCGCTGTCGAGCATGTCGCCGTCGTTCTGGTTGTTGTCGGCTGCAAGCGAGTTCCGTTTGTCGGATCTGATCAAGCGCCTGAACATTTTAAAGCAAAACTGTATTGACTGAGGGCATGTCGTCCTGTAAAATAGTGCCCTGAAGTTCGAGGATCGATACCATGATCGACCAATTGTCTCCTCGTATTCACCTGATTTATAATTGGTCATACCCTTTGAAGGTTCCCAATCATTCGTTCCAAGGGAAATGTCCACCAACCATGCATAGGGCCATACATGAGAAGGAGCTCGCCTATATGCATTGCTACATGATGATTTGCATGACACTTGTACTCGGGAAACGTGTCTCGCAATCCTTTCCGATATGCTATCATGTGCTTCAAGTATTCTTCGGCGTGTTTCTGCGAAGTTATCCTTGACGATCCTACCACGATAGCTGACAGTAGCATCATGGTAAGGTGGAGCAGCTTCTTGCGCTCTCTGCCAATCTCGTCATCAGGACACTCGGACCAGAGGCGAATCAAGGTCACTGGGAGATATAACGAGCCGAATACGCGCCATTGATCTGACTTCAGCTTTGGTCCCGCGGAAGAGACTGTAGTGGGTACTGAAGTAATCCAGGATGGTTTTACCATATGTTCAATATCATGCCAGATCTCATTCATTTCGCCTGTTGTGAAGACGGCGCCATGTATGTGTCCCGTAGATGACATTTCCTGTCTGAGCCGCTATTCGGAGTGAGTTATATTATAATGATCAACGGAAATGAAGAGACTAACCCATGACAATAGCATCTTGGCAATGCCTTTCTTGTGAAGCACGTTTTTCCTTCCAGCCTCCTTTACTTGCTCGGCGTTACTTTGTTCATCGCTGCCCGTGATGCATCCGATACCGCGTGCAACGTACAGAAGGGCTTCCAATGAAATTCTGTTTCCGCACCATTCTGTTGCTACTCTGTCGAACGCAGCAGCATTGGAAACGATTACTTCTTCTCCCAGCCATTCTAATAACTTCCTTACTGCAGCTTTTCCGTGTTTCGAGTTCAGTAATGGGTTCCTCGCGTCCGCTGGGATTTCGATATGCAAATGAGCGGTAGGAGAACCGTTTTCATTCGGATTTTGACAAGGATTATAGCCAAGTATATTCTGGAAATGCTCTTTAATCAGCCCCAGAAATAAATTGTGCATCGGATCAATGACAAGATGTCTAGTCGGATCGTAATATGGTAGCCGAAGAAGCTCAGTTGAACGTAGGCCTGACTGGTCGAAAAAGCTTTCCGCTTCTTTAGCTGATGGGGCCGAGCGGTATAATTCCACCCAATATCGGCATTCTTCGTTGTGGTGCAACCTCCAAGAGCCGTAGTTAAAGTTGTCATAGTCTGTTTGAGTCCTGTTACACCAGCAAACAGAACAGTAGTATTCATGGTGAAATGATGCGAATCCTCCAACTTTCTTTGCAGCTGGCAGGTCGCATATCACGGCAACGATTGCACAGAATATCAATCTTCCTAGCTCATACAGACAAGTCTGACTGAACCAAATGCCCTTCCACAACTCCAAAAATGCATCGACCACGGGCTTTAAGTATGGGTTAATTGTATCTAAGCTCGGTTCCTTGGGACCCGGGATGATTCCAGCAAGGAACATATTTTCTGGTCTATAGCGAAGATGTATAGGCAGATTGAGGCAGACTAGAGATATCACCCCAATGGAAACTTTCTTTCCGCCAGTGAGGTTACGGAGGGGGTTGAAGAAGTCGCATGCAAGAGAGAAGAGATAGTGGCCGCAATCATGTCCTCCTGTTTTACTGAAATGTATTTCCTTGTCATGCCCCATAAATTCGCGAATGACTGATCCTTGAAAGATATCGTTCAAGGAGCCATCAGGTGCTTGCTCTTCCATTCTTTTCCATGCTTCGTCCATGAGTTTTTCATATCCAGTGCGGGAAAGCAAGCCAGCTAACCAGTCTTTGAAGTCGAATGCCACGTAAGCTTTGATTGGCACAAATATTTGAGTGGTACCTATCGTTTTCGGATGAACAAGGATCTCCCCACAGCGATTCCCAAAACGCTTCGCGCTGCACCTCTCAGGGTAGGAAATGATGCCAGTTTCTCCCTTTGATGGTTTGTGAGTTGAATGGCAATTTGGACAAACAGCATAGACGGTGGCATTTGCTTCCAAGCGGAATCCGTCTGTAGCAGTGCGGATGTCTCCCGGAAATTCCCCAAGGATGTCGTGAAAATATTTTGGCACTATCTGGCCAGCAACTTTCCGAACAGTTGTTTCGATAATGTAACTGCTCATCGAGAAAATCCACGAACATCCGCGTCAGTGTAGCCCAAGAATGACGTGACATGCAACAGCCAGGAGAAGTACAAGTTGGATAAGAGGTTTCACCCCTTCTAATATTGGCTTGAAGTGATGGCCTGATACACACGTCAGAACCAATTCCAACTTGTTTTGTCATTGATGGACTTACTCGAGTCAAAAAATGTTTCGTTCGCCAACTTAGCTTGTGTTTCTTCCTCGCGCTTTATCACAATTTTGTTCCAAAACGTTTGTGCATCACGGATTCTCAATTGGAGTTTGACAAGGTTTCCTTGTGCTGAACTCCTCAGTTGTTTGACTGCTTCTTCCTTCCTCCAAGGACCGCGTTCGCTCATCTGTAGATGCCTTTCGAGATCTGCTACCTGAGCCCGCATATTCTGGCACTTTTGAAGAAACTCATATGCCCTAGAACTGGACGCTGCTTCATCATGGGTTTCAACGAGTTTGAGTTCGAGTTCGAAGGAGTTAATCGTATCCTGAATTGTGCTTAGTTGGCCGATTTTCGCGCGAACCATATCAAATTTATATTTGGTTTTAGCTGGATGTTCTTCTGGTTGGGGGTCAAGAGATAGGTGTGCCATTGATCTTATCATTAGATCCTCTTGATTGTCTAATGCTCTTCTCTGAGCTTCAATTGCACGTTCCTCCAACCTATGGCTCATCTTGGTATTTTCCTCTAGTCGTTGGTGCTCTTTGAATGTTCGCAGATCTAGCAATACTCCTTGCTGACCCGTGTCACGATCAACATAGTTATTGCAGTGTCTGCTAGTACAAAGGCAGCGATATTTGAATTGAGTGGCACTTGAAGTCATGGTTCTGCTTGACTTTACATCAGTCATCCGGGAAAAGGTGAGCTAACGAAATGCCAAACCTTAAGCCATGCAATGAAGACGATTTCAAAGTGCAGCAACGTGTCTAGGTGGAAAGAGAGTTACGTTGGAAGGGGTCACGAAATTTATCTAGGTTGAGAGGCCCTTTCAGTTCCCTTACAAGGCAGAGAACGCCTTTATTCTGAATCTCGCTCGCTTTGTTCTATTTTTGTATCAACTATCAGTCGCTGATCGCATTTGATCAGATCCCTGATGACGCGAAGATCAAACAGAAGACGGTGTTTGTATCAAGCGTTCCCTGAGTGAATGTGAATCCAACAACACTACAACCCAGTTCAACATCATCTGCAATTTCAAGTGTTGATGGCGGGTTGATGCCTGAAGATCTCCAGAAGCGGCAGTGGTGGCGACATCATCATGATTGTTACCACCAACATCACCGTTGCCGATGTCATGCTCATCGTGCTCAGACAGCCTTTTCGAACCATCTCCTCTCCCCCTCCACACCTTCATACTCACTCCCCTTCCGCCACCTCACACACACCCTGCACTACATGCTCACGACTTTCTACCACTTCATTGACATCCCGCTTTGTTCCACGCTGCCATTTCTGTTGGTCGATGCTATCGAATAAGGCTACGTGGTGAGCACATCGACAAATGGAGGTTGCAAACACCTTGCGGATATACTCAGAGTACATAAACGAGCTCGTTTGATTCTGGGTGACAGAATGTTTGGGTGGTGAGGATATTGGCTTGAAGACCAATATTCAAGATGATCAGTTCCACGAGACTGTATCGCGAAATCCCAAATCACAAAGGTGATAGATTTTCACTTACTGCACTGTACACCGCCAGAAGAGAGGCTCGGTATACAGGAGTCGGTGGCGGCGGGGACGCTCCTTCAAACCACTTGTGAGTCCCTTCCACGTCCTCATCTCCTTGCATATTGTTTGACCTCTCGTACACCCATTGCAGGTCCATGGCGAACTTGTACACGTAGATCTCGGCTGGAAATAGTCGAGACCGCTGTCCGCAGCCGAAATGAATTGGCAAAGGAAAGGTGAGTACGTGGGCGACGATCTGAGGCGACTCGCTACTCACCACGTCCTACCCGACTTCAGCACGCCCCTTCACACCATCAGAAGAGACACACTACCGACAGGAGTCGGTGGCGGAGTGCAAACCCCTTCAAACTGCCTGTAGATTTCTCCTGCATCCTCAGCCCCTCCTGTGCCGACCGTACTCCTTATATATACACTGAAGCCTGTAGTCGACTCGGAACGCGTATATCTCGACAATCTGCTGGCGAAGCCCTTGGGGACTAGATGACGGATGGAAAGTGGTTCTGGGGCAGCAAGGCGAGGTGGGAGGTGGAGGAAAATGATGAGCTAGAGAGACAGGATCGGTGAGTGAATAAGGCAACCTGAGATCGACAGACACTTACCACATCCGTACCAGCTGCGCAGAGATGGAGGAACGGTGCAGGAAGAGGACTGGAGCACAGGAGTCGGTTGCGTGCATGCCCCTCCTAACCCCCTCTGAGTTCCTCGCGCATCCTAAGCACATCCTGTGCGGACGTACTCCCTATATCCCCACTCCAGGCCTTAGTCGAGTCGGAACGCGTGGTTCTCGACTACAGGAAGTAGTCGTGATTGTTGCCTCTGTGCTTGATGACTGGGTAACGACTGGAAGGCGGCACCGTGATGTTGAGACGAAGAGAGAGGTGATGGGTGACGGAAGAGAGATAAGCTGACGAAAGACAGGTAAGTAAGCGAGTCAGAAACGATGATTTCTACCGTGACTTACCACCAGATCATCCAGCATAGGGAAACGACAGGAGTCGGCGGCCTGCACACCCCTCCAACCCGCCTATACCTCCATTCCTCGTCATCAGCTCCTCTCTGCGTATCTCAACCCTCCATTTCCCCATCGCAGGTCGTTGGCAACTCGGAACGTAGAGATCTCGACACTACATGAAGTAGTCACGATCGCTGCTTGTGCTCTTGAGGGCTGGGTGTCGCATGGAAGACGTATGGCGACAAATCACCGAAGGTGCTGGAAGGGTTTTGTTGAGGGTGATCTGCCCACCAACGCATGCAGAATGTCTTGACGCGATGCTGAAGGTGTCGAGGACGTCGTGGCGAACGGTGGAGTCACCCTGAATGGTTGCGTTGAGGATGAGAAGGAGAAGGGAGTAAATGAGAAAAAACTTACCTCGATGCGTAGAATCCTATAGAAGACGTGATTTGGAGTACACTGCAATATTAAAAGACACACCCTTTACAAACTCATTAAGGCGCCGATTGTGCCGGATTCCCTCCAGCCATAACCATTGAGGCACGCAACTACACCGCAGGCGATGAGCTGAAGGCGACAAAGTAGATGAGGATGATGTAACCCCAGATAATGCCGTGTTGAGCAAACTCAGATTAGTGTTCAGACGCGACGCGACGAAGTACTACAGTTTGATATGATCCAATATAATTCATCAAGTATACCCTTTCTAGAAATGGCATACCAAGTCGGTGAACAATATTTCGTCTCAACAGCCGCGTGTCAATTTCGAGGCTGACAAGGTGAGAGTAAGGGTAGGCTGGCTTGCCGTAGGGAAAATGGCGACTATCAGTATCATGGCCACGTCACAGAGTAAGAAAGGAACCCACGAAAAAAGCATGAAGAGAAAGAGAAAAAGACGAAGAAAGGACGAAGAGAAGAAAAGGAGCAAAAAACACAAGAGAAAAATGTGAAGGAAAAGCTGGCTGATGGAGCTTAATGCTGCAATGTTTGTATTCGTTTACCAACTTCATCAACCATTACCACCACTACCACTACACCCTCTGCTTACACACAAGCTATCCTTACTATGCAACCCTCTGTGAATGCTCTGATATCAACCATCATAGTACTGGTTGTCTTTGGTGAGCCTTCAAACAATCTTGGGTACTAAAATCTTACAGAATCCTGTAGTTGCCTTAGCTGTAGTTTTAGGGCTTTACTACTACAGCCCAGCTAGAAGAACTAGGATGGAGGAGGAGGATATGGAGGGGATAGAGCTTGAGGCAGGAGGAGGAGGAGCAGGGAACATCAGAAGACGTGCTGGTGAGTTATTATTGAATCTTTCTTTTTTGTCCGTGAAATTCACGGATTTTAGGGCGATTCGTGACCCCTCCACCTCCCTATATGCCTTAAGCTTCATCACTGGAGAATTCGGCGCCTCGTCGATGGCCGGTTGTTTGTAATTAAGGAGAAAATCGATTTTTTTCGAGTTGACATGCTCTTTTCCGCATTCATTGCGTTTGCCAGTCGAGTCGACGCGTTTACCTTCGCGTCATTATGCGTGTCTCTGAGCGCGTCATCATCGACCTGCTCGTTGAGTAGTCCATCGTCTTGAAGGGCAGGTACACGAGTTCTGGCGTTGGTGGCCTCCCAAACGGAAAATTTTGATTTCTGGAAGCAAGGCGAGCGAGGCGACTACGTTGGGCCCGTCGACAGATTCTGTACTGAAGGTAAGCATTACAATTAGCAAGAGAAAGCAGCGGGCTTACCTATTCTCTCACCGCCGCTTAGGTATCGTGATACAGAAGAACTGGCAAAGAGAAAGGTAAGCCGCAGAGTACGACGGCCAAGAACCGAAACTCACCTTGCCCATACGCTATGAGTCTTCCCCGACTCGTGGTTGCCGCGATCTCTTCCATCGCAACTCGAAAGTCGCGCTGCCAGATGCTCTGAATGGCGGTGATGACTGAGCCCTTGAAGGATGGTATATGCAGAGCTATGATGAGAAGGTGAATGTCGTTTATCAAGAAACGGCAGTCCGCTTACCTTTCCGATAAAGGTTCCTCCCGCCCTGTGAACCTCCACCCAACGCCGTCGCCGTCGCCAACCATTCCAAGCGTCCGACCCACGCTATCATTGTTTATGCCCCTCCAACCAATCATCTTCGACTTGGACTCAGTGCTGGTGCTGTTTCCAGTGGTGTCGAAGATGCAGACCGCGGTGGCTAGGTTACTTGGAGAAAGACAAAGAAAGAGGTGAGTGGATGTCAGAGAGACAGCGCCAGCAGAAGGTACACTCCTTACCTGCCTCTCAGTCAAAATCCCTCCTGCGAACCTACCCGGCCGTGGATTGTGTGTAGCCTCTTGTGGCCAGGTCAAGCTGTGGATGAGGGGCTGCTGGCACCTGAGGTGTGGGCACAGGTGTGTATGTTGCTCATCAAAAAAACGAGACGAAACTTACCTTGCCGACCCAAGGTATCATCTTGTGCTACGAGGGGCAGAGGTGTGGATGTCGACTGTGGAATAGCTGAGCAAGTGAAAATTGGTGAGAGAAGACAGGCAACTTACTCACTCAGTCCAGAATGGTCAATGATTTGTCAATTTGTTGAATTCAGTGTTGAGGGGCTCGCCAAGACAACACTGGAGGGAGCGGAAGGCCAAGTATGGGCGGGCAGTTCGAGACATTTGGAGTTGACGCGTTCATCGCGTTTGCAAGTCGAGTCGACGCATTTATCTTCGCGTCGTTACGCGTGTCTCTGAGCGCATCGTCATCGACCCGCTCGTCGAGTCATTCATCGTCTAAATCGACTTGCTCATCGACACGATGATCGAGTCGATGAGCGAGTCGATGACTGTTTACTTTAGAAAAAAAAAACAGAAAACAGCCCTGGCTGTTAATTACCTTGTTGTTTCCTTTGGAAACACGTTCTCTGTTTATTTTAGATACAGGAATAATACTTACTTAGGATACAGGGCTAATAAACATAGTTGATATTTCTTGAGACTACACCTTGAGAAACAGTTTCCAATTTTTACAAAGGGAACAGGAGGAAAACATATTATCTATTTCTGTACTGTTTCTAAAGAAAACACCACAGGATACAAGAAAGGTAATTACATGAGAAAAAGGACAGAAACACGAATTCAGTTTCCCTTGTTTTTTCCTAAAGAAATACTTTTCTTGTTTTCTAAATAAACATTTATTGGAAGTCATATGACGTGTTTCCTAGCTACTGTTTCTTAAGGAAACACTAGTCAGTGCCAGCAGTGTCTGTGGGTGTCGCAGCCTTGAGAAGATTGTTGAATAAGTAAAAACAATCTGTGTTGAAAGATTCATTCCGCCTTCCTGTACATTCTATGCACCTCATAGTATTGTGTTATGCTCTGTAGATTACATCCAGCCATTGATGTCTAGACTGGTCTCTTCATTTAGCTGCTGACGAAAACATCACCATTGCGGGATTGACTTAACCGTCATCTTCTTTTAATTGTCTCTGAGTTCATGCCCTAAATTATTTGTGCTACAGACCAATGGGAATAAAGACTAGAGTCTAGAGCACTGCTGAATCTTTATGTCCACTGGATCTCTGGATAATCGACTCTGAAGAAGTTTGTGACTGTCTAGAATGGTGATAATTTGTAGATGTTTTAATAATGTCCACGTCTTCTATTTCAGTAAAAATTGCAAGCTTCATCCCTGCCTCCCATAGATTGTGAATGTGATCTAGGACGTCCACATCAATGTAGGACAAAGGGGCATCGTTTGCGCTCCAGCCCTCGATATATAACTGAATAAACTTCAAGGACCTTTGTCTCATACCAAATAGCTTCTCGACCTCGGCGAATAACTTGTTCCATGTCCAATGCCAGGGCCGATTGATCAAATATGTAAAAGAGTTGAGCAGTGGAAGAAACTGTCCTTCTTCAACATTTTCATCTGAGATGACAGTCTCTGTGAGTCGCTCCAGAAGATTTTCCTCCTTCCAGACCCAGAAGCATGGGGAAACATGGAGGTGTCGGAGGGAGGGTATACCTTTCAACAGAGATATCATGTCACTGTCATTGATGGGGGTCTCAAGGAAAAATAATTGTTGAAGATGGCATGAAGAGTGTATCAGGAAGGAGAGTGTAGCAAGGCCTAGTCGACCATACTGAACATTTTCGAAGGTCAGGGTTTCCAAAGCGGGGCAGGAAATACATGTTAATAACGGGCTCACACCAATTCTATCGCAAATTCTGAGTCTCCGAAGGCATGGGAGAGTGACAACTTTGCCAGAGAAGGACGAATCGTCTTGGTCGGGCTGTTTTGTTCCAATAATTGCAAAGCTCTCAAGCAGCTGCGCGTGTTTGGCCATTTCAACACATTCCTTGAGGCCAATTCTGAATACTTGTATGTGGGTTAGCCGGTTAAATCCAATTGCAATGGAATTGAAAGAGAAATCGCCACAGAGCCGAAGTTCCCTAGGACTGGCATTTGCCATCTCAAACCCGCTGTCACCTTCAGACAACCTTTTCGTTTCCAGTCTGAGCGACTGAAGAATGCTAGGGGTTTCGTAAGTGCCTTGAAACAGAGAGAGCCAGTCTCTCGGCAATGTCAAATCAAGTGTCTGCCAACGTGGTGACAATTTGTTGAGACACTCGGATAAGGCCCGTACGCCCAATGATGTTCTCGGGCTGAACGTTTTTGAAGAGGAGTGGACTTTGAGAGACAAAGGTAGATTCCCGGATCGGGACAACCACTCCATTGCCAAATCCTGCAACTCGACCCGTTTACCCACTTTATCGGCATCTATGTCGATAAAATTCCACACGCCAGGAGTCGACCACGCAATGTCCCTCCAATTTCGGCATACGGCCCCCAAAGTGAAAGGAGTAGCGAGAAGTCGACGATTAGCCTGTGGTTGTTCTTCCATATATGGAGATGCACTGAACAATTCTGTTGGTATGCATGTCTGGAAGATCTTGGAGATAATCTCGACTGGGAGACGTGCGGACATCGGGTCATGGAGGTCGTTCATCTGCACGCGCGCCTTTCGATGGCGTTCGAATAACTTGTAAAGCTTGTCCTTTACGGCAGCGATTTCGGATTCGATTTCTTGCATTGTGAGGCATGGCTGGCAAGCCGCACCACCTGAAGCCAGGTGGCACCCATGAAATGGCTTGAAGAGACCGGGGTCATCAAAGCATCTACAGAACATGCATGTCGTTATTTCGATCATGGAAATGAGGTGTAAGAGAGAGGGGGTATAAGCCTTTAGAAATGCTTTGCTTCAATGTTTAACGTTGAACGTTGAAAACATGCAGTAGTTGGTTGAGAAGTTGAGAACGGGCCATGATCCGGATTTCGGAAATGTCCGTGGACGTGGCTAAGAAAATAATGGTGGAAGGGCGATAATACTGGCATGGACACTAGTGATTTGGTTCCGGCAAGGGTTTAAGCTAGCATATCATCGGTACAAGATCATGATGGATTACCAGCTCACCCATAGCAGGTCAGAGAAGGAATGGCTGAAACGCCATGTATTCTGGGTGCCATTTATGTCACCGATAATTAAGTAGAGGAGCTCAAGTTTCGTATGCATGGGATGTGATTGTAAAATTATGTATATAGTGAAGCAAAGTGGCGTTCATGACCTTAGAGATAATGCTGGCGATGGCTACTGCACTGCAGAGTCTTCAAGTACCGGACCCGCTTTCGGGTTGGCCAACTTGGAAGAAGCTTGCAGCTGTTAAGATGATAATTTCTTGACCTCTTGATAATATTCACGGATTTAAACCCCTCGTAGATCATCAGTTTCAACCCGGCTTGTGAGAGTTTATCAATGCGAGCCAGGGAGTCAACATCAAGGTAGAAACCCTGCCATGTGCTTAAATATATCCGCATAGTCTTCAGCGGCCTTCTACCAGGACCTAGCTTGTCAAGGCTGTCCAACAACTGGTCCCACGTCCAAAGTAGGGGATCACAAATCAAATATCTAAAAGATTTGAGTAGTGGAAGAAACTGGACTTCACCGACATTTTCCTGGGCGATGGCCTCATCTGATTCATATGGATGGATGTTCAAATGTTGAAGGGAAGGTACGCCTCCCAACAGTGAGACTATTTCATGTTGTCGAAGGGTGACTCCGAGATACGTAACTTTCGCAGATGGCACGATGAACGTGTAAGGAATGATAGTATAGTGTCGCCCTTGAGTGCCCCATATTCAAGATCCTTGAATGTAAGACTTTCCAATGCAGGACAAGAGATGTTGGTTAATAACATAGCCACCGACTTTCCATCTTGAACTTCGAGTTTGCGAAGACATGGGAGAGCAATAACTTCCCCAAGTAAAGGTGAATCAGCTTGACATCCTGTAAACCGGACAACACAACTCTCGAGCAAAGCAGCTTGTTTGAAGAATCCAGCGCATTCCTCGGCATCGAAGCAGGGTACATTGGCACGTGTCAGATTGTAAAATCCGACTTGGAGGGATTTGAGGGTGACACTGTCACCGAGGAGAAGTTCCCTAGGTTTGGCGTTTTCCAGATAAAAATTGCACTCTTGGGAATGGTGTCCATATTTTTTGAGTTTGAGCGTGTGAAGGAGAGGACAAGCTAGACCTTTGCCGTGAAACAGAGAAAAGTATTCTCCAGGCAGTGCGAGATCAAGTGTCTGCCAGCGCGGCGACAACTCATTGAGGTACTCGGCTAAAGCCTGCACACACAATATCGTTTTCTCATCAGACGATGTCGAAGAGGAATGGACTTTGACAGTCAAAGGGAGATCGCAGGATCTAAATAGCCACTCTACCGCTATATCCTGCAGCTCGACCCAGTTAGCCAACCTATCAGCATCTATGTCGATGAAATTCCAGACGCCAGGAGTTGACCACGCAATCTTCCTCCAATTCTGGCATAATGCCCCCAAGGTAAATGGGATAGCCAAAGCTTGACGATCAGCCAATGAACGTCTTTTCTCAGGAATGGATATGTTGTACAGCTCCGTCGGGATACACATTTCGAAGATTTTTGAACCGATTTCGACTGGGAAGCGTGCGGACATGGGATCGTGGAGGGCGTTCATCTGAGCTCGGGCTTTTCGATGGCGTTCGAATAACTCGTTCAGCCTGTCCTTTGCAGCTGCAATTTCGGCCTCGATTTGTTTCATTGCATCGCATGGCTGGCATGCTGTACCATCCGAGGCGAGGTGGCATGGGTGATACGGCTTGAAGGGGCCAGGATCCTCAAATCCTTTGCAGAACATACACACCGCCATAGTAGAGCCGGAAAATATCGTGTAATATGGAAGTGCGGTTATGCTTTGCTTTGAGGTGGTGGAACAAAGAGGTTGAAAACTTCTGAACGTGGTCGAGTGATCCGGAAATGACGCAACAGTTGCCCTGGAGCCGGCGCGCGGCATACGTTACCCGAAGCAAGCCTGGTCGCCTCAATTAACGGCCAGATATTTGAGAAACTCAACAATAACAGCAGCACATACCTCATACTATTATAAACAAGTGCATGTTGAAATATTTATGTAAACGAATGTTTCAAATGTAGAGCTCATGCAACCAGACTTCATCGCCCCTCACAAAACCTTGTATTTCGGATGGCCTTCTTGTAAGAAAATCTCAAGTGTGGCAATTGCGAAAGACCGCTGAGGGAGGTACTCCGAAGTTCAAATGGACTGACAGAAGTAGGTTGATCAGAGAAACGTAATAAGCGATAAAAGATCTAAGAAAAAGACGTAAGATCCAAGATGACACAACATACAGAAGGAAAACAGAAGAAAAAGATAAGGCACTATAATACGGCAGAGAGGTACGAAAGGACTCGGAGGACACGCTAGCTTGTCGTCTTTAAGGATTCGTACATTCCCTATGCTCTACAGTCTAGCTCGACATCAGGGCGTTTACTCGTACATGATGCGCTGACTCGGAGAAGTCCGTCTATACACAATATACGATGTATATACAAATTCTATTCCCCGACTTCGCGCATACTTAGTCTAGAGTACAATATTCAGGACTCGGGCTTGGATTCGACTGCGTGCGTCGCTGCTGTGGGTTTCTATCTGAGCCAAATCGCACTTTCTACAGAGCATCGATGGGGATGTGGGACTGGAGAGAGAACTCTCATCAAAGAGGAATTTAAGGAGAAAGAGAACGTTGTGAAGGGTGGGTATTATCTCGGTGCTATATTGTGAATAGGATCAAGGGAGAAGAAGTTTTCTCCTTGTCGTATTTCGGTAATCGATAATCGTCTATGATGCATAGACTAAGACAGGCGGTTCAAGCACGGGATAAGAGGAGGATTTGGGTAAAAGGTTTGTTAACCGACGAGTCGCAATCCGTTATTTGAACTGGAATCGTAAAATCAAGGAAAAAGAGTGCAACAAAAGGAAAAAAAAGACCAGAACGTGGGTGAGCAAGGATTGTCAAACTCCTATATTGACACAAGCGGTGAGCTCGTAAGCACCAGAGAATGTACCCCCAAATGAGGTGGCACTGATGAGCGACGAGCTTCTAAGAATTTGAGATAGGAGTTTGAGGATCTTACCAGGAGCAAGTAAGGAGGACGAGGAAGGGGAAGCAAGAGAAGAGAGAATGGAAAGCAATTGATTTAATTTTGAAAGTCCGAATGAAAAACGCCAAGTTAACCTGCTTACGTATTTAATCTCCGAAGCGCAGTTACACAGTTGTATTTACGAGTCAGACTGCATTCCAGTCGATCGACTTGCTTCAGTTCAATGACTGCTGTTCTCTCCAACCCCGCCTCTTGACCATTCTATCTCACCAACTCACTGTATTATAACGGACGGAATTTGTACCATCAGCCCAACTTGCGGGAGCTATTCTTTCTTTGGGGATTCTTTCACGCGGCACGCACGCTCTGAAGCGAAAATCAGGTGCTTTTATATTTTCCTCGGTACACAACACCTTTCTCGCCGGTCTCCCACTCAGAGCGAGTGCTGAAAACGCTTTCATAGGCCTCCTCACCTCTTTCCTTCTGTAGTCCCCGAAATCTTCAGTACAGGAGTCCCCCACTCTGTCGTGCCTCTAGACTCTGAATCAGATTCAGATTCAAATTACTCAGCACTCACCAACCAATGGCCGCCGTGACCTCCTTCTCATGGTCCGACACCGTCCAAATCGCCTTCAACTCCTGCTTACCATGCATCAAGCCCAAGTCCGCTATTGCTCTAGGCCGCAACGGCGGCCCAGCTCCGGACTATGACTCTGATGACCCGCAGAACCAGCTATACCACTCCGCCGTGAACCGGATCCCCCGTGCGCGTCCTGATGAGCTGCAGGGCTTGTTAGCGGACCCCGGGGAGGATACGGACGTGGATGCTGAGCGGATGTCGTTGCATTCGAATTTTGGGGCGGATAGAAGGAGGAAGAAGAAGAGCAAGTCGAAGAAGAAGAAGAATGCATCGATTACCCTGTTTGGGTATAATCTCTTCGGACGCGCTGTGCCCCCGCCTATACACCTCGATGAAAATAGCGAGGACGCGCTTTACGCTGGGCCTTCCTCCTCCTCCTCTCAATCCCAATCCCGTCGTTCAAGGAAAACGAGCGCAACTTCCACCTCCAGCTCGTCTTCCGGGCCGAACCCACCCCACACTGCCACATTCGACTCTGACGCTGCCCCGCTCGACGTGGCCACCATCAACGCCTTGTCCTCCCCTGACAAAGCCGCCGCCGCGCTCGAAGCTTCCGTGGCCGAATCAGCGCAGATCGCTGCTGAAGCTGAGAGAAGACAGAGGGAGAGAGAGGAGAAGGAGGAGAGGAGACGCAGGAGGAGGGAGCGGAAGGAGATGAGGAGGGCCGCGGAGGCGTTGGCGTTGGCTGGTGATGGGGAGCAGCACCAGCGAGGGGGCGATGGCGAGGGTGGTGTGGAGTTTGAGGGATTCCAGGGCAGCACGGCAGCTGGGGATATGATTCCTCCCCCCACTATTAAACCTAAAAGTGGCTACCCACGTATATCCAACACGATGTACCCCGGTGCGCCCTCCGATTCGGGTTCAGAGGGGTTCGGCCGTTTCGTCTCGGGCGGCTTTGTTCCTCCACCTCCGGCTACACATCATTCCAACCCTTTAAATCTAAATCAGGATCAGGAGGATGAAGATGACGCAGCTGACTTGGACGGAGGGATGTACGCGCGTAAGCCCCCCCGCCATGCTGGTACGGGTGGTTTAGGCTCTGATTCGCGGAGTCGGACGTCTGCGTCTACCAGCGACCGAGGAGCGCAGATGTTCCCTGATCCGCGGAATGTGTTGAAGCACCTCCATTCCCAATCACACACGCACACGCACACGCACACAAACTCACAGTCCCAGTCCCAGTCCCAGTCGCATTCATCCCGCTCCCACTCACGCACTCTGTCCCTTTCTCAATCTTCCTCGTCTCATTCTCACTCCAGGATGAACTCGCCGAGTCCTTACCACACTCAATTCCAGCCTCATCCTGAAGAAGGTCAAGCTCAAATGTCACTCGATCCTAAGCCTCATCCTTCCCATGTTGGTGCTAAGAGCAAGAAATCCTCCTCTTCGGGGTCTAAACACTCCTC
Source organism: Gymnopilus junonius (assembly GCA_015501075.1). Taxonomy (NCBI): domain Eukaryota; kingdom Fungi; phylum Basidiomycota; class Agaricomycetes; order Agaricales; family Galerinaceae; genus Gymnopilus; species Gymnopilus junonius. Next base: position 8,942 of record JADNYJ010000416.1, on the reverse strand, counting down.
ATCTTCGCATACGACACATTCACGTTCTTCAGCCTCCGCCTCTGCTTCGGCATCTGCTTCCGCTTCCGCATCAGGTTCCGGAACCTCCCACTCCCAACCCCACTCCCCCTCCATCCCACCACCCTCCCCTCCTTATTCCCCAGCCTCACCTTCATTCACGGGTGTGATCAGCCCAAGCGCTCACCCGAACTTGAACACGAATACGATCGAACGTGGTCAGGGGTTGTTTGATCTGGAAGATGAGTTGGTATTAAGGGAGAAGGAGAAGAAACAGGAGAAGGAGAAAGAGAGGAAGAAGAAGAGATCTCCTTCGCTCACCCCCGCTCCTACTTCTCCTGTGCCTGAACTCAACAGCACGAACAGCATGCACAGCGTCGGTGCTGGTGATGAGAGGCCCATAACCAAGAAAGAGGAGTTTCCCAGTGCACGTATTGGTGGGAGCGGGGGTGGTACGGGAAGCGGTGGGTTCCCTATGACCGGCTTCGCTGGTGCAGGATTTGGAGCAGGAGCAAGACCAGGAGGAGGGCCGAGGCGGACGACGATAGCAGCGAGAGACTTTGGCGCGTTCCTCGCTCGACGGGGGGATGATGCTGATGCTTATGCTGATGAGGGTGAGGGTGAGGGTGAGAATGTTAGGGACGGGTTTTGAGTGAGGTTAGTCCCTCATCGAAATTCAAGCTCAAGCTTCACGTACTGGTGCTGCCGTTTGAGTGGTGCTGCTGCTGCTGCTGCGGGTGGTACTGCTGCTGCTCGTCACCGATGTGAACTAACCCAGGTCTTTTGTGCTTCAGCTTCGATCTGCCTTTGACTTTCAATGGCCCCCTTCAGCTGAACCATTCGGTCCTTTCAGAAAATGATATAAAATAAAGTAAAGTAAAGGGTCTTGTGAGCAGCAGCAGCAGCAGCTCGTCCCTTTGTTCCCTTCCATACCATTGTGATTCTTTTCTTTTCTTTTCTTTTCTTTTTTTTTTTTTTTTCCGTATTTCGTTTACCTCTTATCCTATCCTTTTTTTTTCTTTAAACACGGAACTCTATCCTCGCCTTACATCTCCCTCTCCCTCTCCCTTTCTTTTATCATTGTTCGGAATTCGGATGTATGTTTCGGGTACTCTTGGTTATACTTACTTAGACCTTTCTTTCTTTTTTTCCTTTTCGTCCTTCTTGTTAGCTTAGACTTGGGAGTTACGGTTCCGATTCGCGTAACGATCCGTTCCCTTGAATTCGAATTTATGGCTTTTGATCCGTTATCCTGTTCACTCATTCTTTTGCTCGTCCTTTTTGCTTGTTCCTTTTTGCTTCTTCCCCTGCTCCTTCTGTTTGCTTATTCCTCTTTCTTTCGCTTTCCTGGATACCCCAGCTCCCACGTATATAGACGTGTACCCTAAAGCCCTTACAGTTACTTCTATGTGATGACCCCTCCATGATGATTAATGATCGATGATTTTGACGACCGCGACTTTTTTCAGATATTCAATGGTTTGATTTGATTTTAGTTTGATTTTAATTTGATTCCTTGTTGTATTCAGTTGATTTCTAGATGACTGGAGAAATACACAAAGACGGAATGAATCTACAATATATTGCGTATCCGAGTCTTCGTGCTTCAAGATAGTTACCACATATGCTCAATTGCTATCGATGATCATTCCTATGTACTCTCGACTCAAACAGTTTTTCAGAACTCTTTGAGGGGTCAAATCCCTTGAATTCCATCGGTACGCTGTTTTATTCGTTTAGCTCATTTCGAGTATGTGAATGAACCAATAATGTACGATGTCCATTCCTCCTCTGATGCGTCATGGGTGTGAGCCAGTAATCTTTCATTGTCTTATACCTCCGATATGCCGGCTTGAAATCCTTAGCTGGAACCTAACGATATTATTACATAGAAACTGTATATCGTCATTTCTTTCCTCCCATTCTTTTCCTTCTTCCCGCCAGAGACGTTCCTCCTCCTAGGTAATATGTAAGGGACAAGGACAAGGCTCGGTAGTAACTTGATGCCAAACATGTTGAAGATCTGTCAGATACACGCGCAACTAACCAGGATGTATTTGATTTCAGCCTCTCATCGGAAAGAAAAGAAAGAAAAGACGCACGATATGGAACATATGATTTCCAAGGTGAAGATGTGCTTTGAGCCAAAGCAACAAGTAGTCTCACCTTCTTATCTGTCAAAGCATGATAGTGTGCGGGAGAAATCTTTTCCATCTTTCTTGGGTAATACATTTCGCTGTTCTTTGCAAACACGTCTTGTTTCACATCTTCGTGCTCCACTTCGGTCATGCCTTCAGCCTTTGCTGGGACTTTGACAATACTTAGACCAGGAGGAACCTCCCACGGAGTATGATAAGCGACAACATGGGGAACATGAGCTTGCAGATATAAAGGAGCAGAATACGTGTTTTGCAAGTCAATAACAGATGTAATAACAACGCGGTCCTGGGCGAGTTCGTCACGAGAAATGAAGATGTTGCTTCCACTCAGGTCGTGATGCCAAAGAGTCGGTTGAATGAGTTCCGAAAAATCAGTTGGGGTGATGTATGGAATAATGGAATCGAAGAGCTTGAGGGTAGCCAGGTGTGCCGAAATACCACTAGACATGGCTGGATGGAACAGAGTGGGATGTACAGATTGCCTGCCTGCATATAATCGAATCAAATCCATTCTTCTTCTCGATGACTCAACGCCGTCAAATATTCTTGAGGCCTCTGCCCTGATACAAGGTTACTTAATCAGGAATTAGTTTGAGAGGAAGCTGGCGACTCACAGGGACCTCGACTGATAACCATGAAGGCACATTCATCTTTCCGGTCCATAGACTTTCCGATGGTGAATTTATCATGAACAGGGATAGCCTTCATATCAGGCTCGACGTCCTTGTGAAAGGAAATGCTCGCATAAGCCGGAAGAAGGGCCTCCAGTGCCGCTTTCTCCAGTTTGACTATTTCGTCAATGAGGTTCAGCTTGTGGCCGTCCGATAATTTGTGCCAGACTTTGTCAACTTCAATTCCAGGTGCTTTCTCCATAATTATGAACGGAGGTTTGACAGGGTGCCATTTAGTATATGACCACGACAACACTTGGGGAACAGGCCATCCTAAACGTTCGCGAGCAAATTTCATAGTTGCCACCTCACTTGCAGTAATGTAACCTGCAGGACCGACATTACGAGTTGGAAGACGAGCAATGACTTCCTTGTTGTTATCCAGAACCATTCGAATTACTTTGCTGTATGAACCCTCAGGCAGCTTGGGCATCTGCACAACAGAGTGAGCACCTTCCACAGCAGAGACGGCTCGCAGATTTCAGGGCATTGATGTTTGAAATGTAAATAAAGTTTTTCTGGTTCCTCAGATTCATTGTCTAACCCACGCCTGGTGGTGTGATGAAAGAAATAGGTGGGGTCTGAAGGTGATAGTCGGGGGAATGGAGAACGCCATATCCGAGGGGGGCGCAAGAAGAGAGTTGAGACACGGAAGGTAATCTTCCATGGGTAAGAAAGATGACGATGCATGGGATGAAGTCGAAAGGGAAACCCTTTCATGTCCTGATCTGGCAGCAGGCTTTTAGAGTGTGGCGCTAGCAGTCGTAAGGTCGCCCTATGTGCCAAAAGTCATGATAGTAGGAGAAGAACAGACCTGGTCGTTTCGGATTAAGCCTATGTTTATCTGCGTGATCGGAGTCATCGGACCCGAATGTTGATGACTCAATTCAAATTACTCACTTTCTCACCGCCTCTCGTTATTGATACAGGACTGGTAATAAAGCCAACCTCCTGATTACAGAATGTAGGTTCTTGGTATGCAGACTCACCCTACGAGATAAATATCGGAAGTTCGAGGAAGAAATACCATCGAAAATGAAGCTTCTCCTAGCGCAGTTCAAAGCATATGCAGCAAGACGATGGATACCCGCACCCGAGGAGAGCTTAACTCTTCGAGCGCTTAATGGAAGGTCCGTAAAATAGAGTAGAGTTTGCCGAGAATTAAGGCCTTTGACTTTTTGCGTCTCCGTATAAGACTGTCGAGTTTCACTCACCAGCATCAGTCCCCTTCTCACCTTCTACTCTGTCCAAACACCGTTCAAAATCGCATACACCTTGTGCACGATGCCTTACCAATGCATTGACTGCAGCAAGAGGTTTAACACATCAAAAGGGGGAGAACGACACTGCGATGCCCTGGGTCATCAATACATATTAGCGAAGTGTTATGAATGCGGTAGGGAGTTCGTCAATGCCAGAGCACTTGAGCAGGTACGTATGAAGCTCGATGAATCGCCTGAATCCATGGTAATAGAATTCGAAGCATTTGTCCTCGACTGTACATGGATATTGTACCATTTGCGAAAAGAGCTTTGGGAATAAATGGAGGTTGGAGCAGGTAAGATATTTCTGCCTGTTGACTTGTGGATATGACTTGACGTACGGTGGTTTCCTCACTAGCATAACCGTGATACCACAAGGCATTGATTTCGTGTTCTGAGCGAACATTGCGGCAGTGTAATCAACCATAGCGGTGGATAGTACATATTTCATACCGTCTCAATTTAACGTGTTATCCTGTAGATTAAGTTTGCATCATAAGAATCGGAAACAATTCCTGACTAACTAGAAGCAAATGAGGCAATGACTGGGCACTGGTAGGGCTCGAGGTAGAAAGTTATTTCTACATTTCTTTCGGTGTTGCAAAGTGTGCTGAAGCTGAGTGTGGCACATGCTTGGTCCTGTATTCTCTGCTTGGAAACTCCATTGCTCTTGCGTTACAGTAGTGTCGAATTCCAAGGAGGAAAGTAGGAAAGGCAATGAAGACGACAATGCAACAAGAAACAGAGCCTGCCGTCGTAAGGCAAGCCGATACTCCGAATGGAAAACCCCTAGAACAATTGCGACCATGGCGATGCTACCCAGGTCCTATAGTCTTTGGATGGTAAATTTCAAACCCAGAACAAGGCGATTCTATGAGACCGGCAAGCGATAAGTAATCGATAACGCTTTGTCTTTGTTTCTGATTAAAGAATTGGTACTAGGATGATGGCACAGCATCTGTCTTTTTCTTGCTTTTGAGATTCTGGGATAGTTCGTGACACCTAAACGATAGAAACGGTTTTCAGAACAAGGAAAAGAAGTTCCCAACGAACACCAACACTGCTGCACGTTGGAGCGTACACACGAAAATATGCAGAGCGGAAATCCAGAAAGGCACGTTGCTACGTGTTTCGGCTGTGAAGCTATGCCCACAAAACGTGTGGATGCAACATTTTTCTTCGTCTCTAGTCCAAATACAGTGGACACACACACAGACAATAAGGGTCAGATGATGGAAATTAAGCGGCGATATCCAAGATTTGGCGAAGATTGCGTGGCAATTTACGCCCCAAGCCTGGGTAAATATGTCAATCAAGTGATGAAAAAATAAAAACTTTTTGATTAAAATACATTGTTCGAGCGATTGAGACGAGTCATGCCTTGTAGTGCAGTAAAAGGCGTGAACAACACGTTGCGCCGGAGTTACGGCTGGGTTTATAACAGGGGTGTGTGGACGGAATTCCCTTTCTTTCTTCGCCCCCCCGCACAATAACTTGCCCCCACCCACCATCCCACTCCGTTTTCAATCGACTAAATATCCCTCCGCTATTATGAGCGACAATCACGGTTTCGCGTATACTGATTACCTCCAGATGTCGTTTCAGATGGAAGGTAAACGTTCAGCCACAGTTTCCGTCATTCTGCGTCATTTACGCATTATTGTTCAGCTCTTCAGGCCCTCGAAAGCCAGCCTTTCTCCCCTATTGCGAGCAATGAGAGTGCAGCAGATTTATTCATTCCAAAGCGCTCACCACAATTGCTGTCTGTCGAGGAGCTAGGCCACGAACAGTCGATTCAGTCGGTTTCTGAGCAGGAACCACATACAACCCCTGCCACCATCGACTATTTGTCTTTGAAGGCAGAAGTCGAGCAATATTTCCAATTTTTGTCGCCGCCTTGTTCTTCCACTTCCTCTCTCTCTTCTCCATCCTCCTCTGCATTGAACAAGGCCAAGGAAATGGGACTTCTGATCCTGGAAACGATCCGCCGTCTGGAAGAAACAGAAAGACAACAAGCGGTTGTACGTGCATCCATGCAACAACGCGTCGAGATCCCTGGCGAACACCCCACCGACAACAACTTTGGACCACTGCCATATTCCTTGTCTTCTCTCTCGGTTTCATCGCAATCATACTGTCCTCCTCCGCAATCGTTGCCTCCCTCCTCTGCTTCACCTTCCACTTCCTCCCCTTCTGGATCGCCCGAGTATCGCACCGACAATAATTTCGGTCAGCTTTCGTACTTATCATCGTCTTCTTCCTCGGGATCATCTCCGGTATCCTCCTCTTCTCCCCCGTCGTCGTCTCCTTCCTCTGTGTCTTCCTCCTCTTCCATCTTCTCTGCATCGCCCCCCGCATCGGCATTTACGCCACCGCCACAAACTGCACAACACATGTCTTCTCCACCTTATCCTTCCGGAACGATGAACCCCAACGACATGTTCATCCATCCAGGAACCACGGGTGGTCTATCCGCCAACGCTTGTCACCTCGCTTACAACTTCTCCCCCCATCCCGCCCCCTCACACCCAATGGATATGGGATACGGCTACACCCCAGCACCTCCAGCTTCAATGCCACATATCCAATACCCAATAGACGGGAACGTCCAAAATTACAACAGCTATAATTATGGGGAGAACACGAACATGAACGCCGGCACCTACCCCACAGGATTCTACCCCCAGGACCGCCGGACAGGTACTTGCTTTCGTGCAGAACAAGTAAAATAAAGATGCTAATACCTTCCTTGATGTACTAGTCACTGCAAACTTCGGTCAACATTACCCTGTCCCAGCACCGTCCCCTCATACAATGCACCAGCCTTCTTACTTCATCGCACCAGACACAAACGAGTTCCAGGGCTACAATAACGCGCGGCCACGAAACCCCGAACGACAGCGCCTTCGACAGTTGCGCCTCCGATCATCCAACATAGACCCATCGGCTGATTACCATGCGGGCCCTTCCTCCTCCTCCTCCTATGCCACCACACAATCCAACTACGGGGGATACGACAGGCCAACGCAGTACCAGGACCCTCCTCTTCGCCAAGCAGTCCCTCGACCGGACAACAGACACCAACCATATCTGAAGTCCAGGACCGAGGATCGGGGAAGGCGTGCACAAGGCCAACCACTCCCCTCGCCAAAACGCAGGGGATCGCACACTCAGCACCAAGCAACATACGGTTCCGTTCTCCACCAAGGAGAGACGGAACCAAGCAATAACTATAGATTTGACCGCCGCAACAGATGCGGATCAGATTCAAGCTCCAAAGAGTCCTTTGTCGAGCCAAATTGTCCACACTCATCGCAGCCCGCTCAAAGGTAAGTCATACTAGGCTCCGCCTCTCGAGATCAGAGATTGAGAAACACCTCATTTCATTACAGTGGGCCATCGCAATATACGAACGCACCACAGGAAGCACAGAGAGCCGCGCCCCACAGACGGCGCACCAGAGGACAAGGATACTGCGTGACATGGGAGGATGAGAACATGATCGTATTACCTCCAAGCGGCGACGAAGTTGAACATGAGCACAAAATCTTCAAAGCCAAGACCGGCGCAGTGATGAGGAACGAGCCTGCAGGAGGGGAATTTGTTACGGTCAGCGGGAGAGTTATGTGAGTGATTGAAATTTGGACAGTTTGCCTTCTAGATATACTGACACTCGATGACCTCCTTTGTAGCCCTGACAAAGAGTAACAGATAGAAGATGGCTGGGATCTGTTTCGAGACGAGTGGAGGAGGTGGATGGAAGATAAAATTTCTTCGCATCCATATCGGTATCGGTCCGTGGGAACATCGCCCAGGACGATCAGATGGCCTGTCTGCATGAGTAATCAACGTTTTCTTTTCTCTCCTTTTCTTTCTATCTCGTGTACATACTTGTATCGTCCATTTCCCATTTCTCTTTCTTGTCGTCTTCTGTATCTAAATTTCTCTGAATTGTGCCCCCAAAAGAATTGTGCGTCATTTTGTCTTAGTTTTCTGTAAATATCCAGTTCTCCTTGAATTTTATTCTTATACATCAGGTCATAAGCATGATATCAAAGTTGTGTCGTTCAGGCTTCAGAAGGCGGACTTCAGGACCTGAGTAATGTCTCAACACACGTTTGCAAAGGCAGTGACGCTGACATGCCGAGCTCAGAGAGAGGTCGATTTAGACTCCGGTTGAATCCTCTCCAGAGCTCGACGACGGCGACATCACCATTTGACATCAGCGTAGCTCCCAGGCTACGGCCACTTGGACACCTTTCTAGCCACATCCACAGAGCCTGTCTCAATACCCATGTCGAAGCCTCTAAAATCGAGCTAGCAAGCCACCTGCTCGCCGTCCATTACTATTTCTGATGCACAACGCCTAAAGCTCTAGTAGAATCTCAGTAAAACGTGGCATATGTTCAAGATAACGATGGGTGCGCCTACTGTCCTTTGCGGTCCTCAGCTACTACTGGAGCTCACTCACCGTCTCACCAAGCTCGAAGAGTATTGTTCTTGCACACCGCGGCCTAGATTTTGAGTCAGGGGAAACTTAGTCAGTGGGCCATATTTCTTGTTAGGGTGGGATATGCTTACAGGTGGTGCTTCATAGATTGAATCGATGTTAGCAAGGATTGAGGATACGACTACACAGTAGGATTTTGCCGCTGACGGATCTTTGGTTCTACCCGGGTAAGCTCGAACTTTTGGCATTCTCAATTCGTCTCTTGATGATAGATATAGACCGCAGCCTGGCCAGATTGGCGTGCAAGGTGAAACGCTGGACTTATCGCTAGCATTATGTTCAACCTGTCCGACATAGACCTAGTCGCAACTGTGAGCACTAAATATTAATTCTTCATATTTCT
>JADNYJ010000415.1:0-28301 GCA_015501075.1 Gymnopilus junonius | reverse complement strand
GTGGGGAAGCCGTATTGTACCAAGGGAGGAGAGCATGCCGTTGAATGTGGGCAAGGACGGGCTGTGATGTGCAGAACCAGAGAGAGGTGCATTGGGGAGAGGTGAGACAGCTGCCAAGGACGTGCAGCGGGCGACGTGGTCAACAGGTACCATGTTGATGGTGTTGTTGATGTCAGGAACGAGGCCGAGCTGGACGCACCCCTTGACTAATCTCCAGATGAAGTCATCTGTGTTCGTCACTGAAAATGTTCTTCATCAGCAAGAAGATACCATGAAGTGGAAGTAAAGCACTCACCAGCAGTATGTGAGTCACCAACAACATACCCTGGTCGGACAATATGACCTCTGAGGCCACGCCTTCCGCCTCAAACAGCAGCTTCTCAGAAACCCATTTGCTTTGGCCATAGCCAGTCTTGAGAGATGATTTGGCACCTTCGAGGTCATCGCTCTCTGGTACACCCTTGACTTTGCTATCGCTTCTGACTATTGACTCAGAAAGCTGAACATAGTGGTCCGTGTCGATAGCCGAAGTGGATGAGACGAAGACAATGACCTTGGGCTTGCCAGTCGATGCCAGGTTGATGGCCGTGATCGTTCCAAGGACATTGGGCGAGCGCAGTTTCTCGTAAGGGAAAACCCAATGAACCTAGAAAAAAAAAAGTTAGAAGGACAAAAACCAAATGCTATCGCCAAAGCATCCTCACCAAAGCACCATTATGTAGCACCGCATCTGCCTCACCAGCAATCCTGTTCCAAGCCTCCTCGCCCAGACCAAAGAGGCTCAATCCAAGATCCCCAGTAACGACTTCCAATCTCCCACTCGTCACCCAGTCATCTGACCAAACGCCTCTATCGACCGATCCTTCCTTGAGCCGTGCAAGACCTTGCTCGACACTCTTGGCACGAACGAGGCAAATGACTTTCTTCACCCGCTCGTTTCGCGACAAGAGATTGTGAAGGACGAAAGCACCTAGGAAACCAGTGGCTCCCGTTAGGAACACCGTGAGAGGGTGGTCATTGAAATCGGAAGGAAGAGCAGGATAAGAAGGCTGGAGCTTGTCCAACAACGTCAAATAATCTTGCCCATATTCAACAGCCTGCGCTGCAGCAGCTTTCGCGTCTCCAGTGGCAGCTGCTCCAGCCTCTTGTCCAGGCGTAGCAGCCTCCTTGTCACTGTTAATAGCAAACCCAAGGTCATTGTTCCTCAACCTGTCAACGGCCTTGACAAGCCCTGCAATCGTCGGCTGCTCAAAGATCAACCCAAGCGGAGCATCGACCACGAACACCTTGCGGATCTCGAAGATCAGTCGGGTAGCCAAGATAGAATGACCACCAAGATCGAAGAAGCTTTCATCGGATGGAATGGGCTGGGGAGCGTTGGGGAGGATGGAGGCCCAGATGGACTGCATCGTCATTTCCGTTGAGCTGGCCCCGCCGGTGGTGGTAGAAGGGGCAGGTGCTACGAATGAGGCTTGGGCTGTGTCAGGGAAAGGAAGTGCGGGCTTGTCGATTTTGCCATTTGGATTGAGGGCATCCGGGCTAGCGGGACCAACACTTGAACCGAACATTGTTAGAAAAAGTTCCGAGAAAAAAAGAGGAGGACCTACGAGAAGGAATGCTATAACTAGGCAATTTCTTCTTCAAATGTTCCCTAATATCCTTGATCAACCTCCTGTACTTCCTTATTCCCTTCAGAAGACCCTTCGCATCCTCTTCATCATCCTTGACATCGCTTGCATACCCCTGCAAAGCTGGTCCATCAAGAGGAACGAAATAACTAACGAGAATCTTCTCCTCGTCTTTGTCCCTCCTTACAAGCGTCACATTCTCCCGCACGAGAGGGTGCTGGCTGAGGTGGGTATCAATCTCGCCCAGCTCGATACGGAATCCACGGATCTTGACCTGGTCGTCTGCTCTTCCTGTGCATTCTACGATGCCGTTGGGGAGGTACCGCCCAAGATCGCCGGAGCGATACATCCTATCCCTGACGCCCTTCCAGTGCAGTGCTTCTGGACCAGCGAGGTCATCTTCAGGGTGCATAATGGTGTCCTTCCTAACCACATTCGTGCAGAACCAATTATTCACAAACTTCTCCGCGCTGGCATCCTGGTCCAAATAACCCTCCGCCAAGCCACCCGAACGAACATAAATTTCGCCAACCTCACCCACAGCGCAGGGCACATTCCTGTCATTCCTGTTTACCACCAAAAGCTGCACGTCAATCATGCCCTCACCAGCGGGCATGATATCCTTCTGGGTCGCCAGGAAAGTGGAATCTTCCGATACAGGAGGGATGGTAAAGTACGACACAGCGCGCTGGGTTTCTGTGGTACCATACATGTTGATAATGCGTACGTTGGCTGCCAGTGCTTGTAAACGAAGGCAGTCGCGCTTGGTGAGGACGTCGCCGACGAAGAAGGCGTTGAAAAGGGTGGGGATTTGGCGCGTGGCTTGAGCTGAGAGGAGCTGGCCCATGGCGGGGGTAAGATGGGTGACAGTAACCTCGCTGTTGGCCATCCATTCTGCTAGACGACCGGGCGTGCCGATGTCGTCGACTGTTGGGACATGGAGTTGGGCTCCGAAAAATAGAGGAGTGAACACTGTAGAAAAACATTAGATATTTTTAGTTGACATGATGAAAAAAAAAATCAACGAACTGTCTCTCTGAATAGGATCATGAGCAATTCCACTGAGCATGGTGAATTTGGAAGTCTCATCGAGCCCAAATCTTTGGCCCATCCAAGGGAAGAAATGGGTCAAACTGAAATGTCGGCCTCTAACGCCCTTGGGAATACCAGTACTTCCACTGGTAAATGACAGGGTACCAACACTGTCTGGACCAAGTGAAACATTGGGGTCAGTGTTCCCAAGATGAGCATGACCTCTGAGGACATCATCAGTTGTATTATCCTTGCCACCGACGATGGTTCCGTCGGGGAACACTTCCAGAGCGGGCACTTCGACTTTGATGCTTAGTTCCTCCGAAAGGAATTCACGAACTGAAGGGCCGATCGCGCCTGCACCTTTGAGCACCACCAAACCGCGTGGTTGAGCAACGCGAAGGTAGATAATTTGTCGAGATGGAGGATAAGCCGGATCTATATGACAGGGATGAGCACCATGAGTGTTCCGAATAAGGCTGAAGAGGAATTATGTGACAGACCGATGACGGAGAATATAGCTCCTGCTTTGAGGACGGCCATGACGGCGACAACGAGGTCGACGCTGCGGTGGGCATAGACCATGACGACTTCTTCTCTTTGGATGCCGTTTTTGATGAGATGGTGAGCCAGGACGTTGGAGGCTCGTAAAATTGCACCGTATGAGAAAACGACTTTTTCATGTGGAACGGCAAGCGACTCTGCGGGCAAGCTTTGGACCACGCAAGGTCGGTCAGGATGGCTGCGCGCATTATGAGAGAAGACGTCGGTGATGGCGCCCTTCCAACCACACCAATCAAGATCAGCAGTGGGATCGGGAAGCTTGGCCTTTTGACTTGGGGTTAACAGTGGTACAGAACCAACTGGTGAAAGAGGACTGGAGGAAACCTTGCGAAGAAGGACCGATAGTTGATCAATAAACGTCGTTACTCTGGCAGAGGTGAAAAGAAGGGAGTTGTAGAGAATGCGAAGAGAGATGTGAGGAGCGATGGATTCCCTGGTAGATGAAGGTGGTCGAGTCACAAAGATAGTCAGATCTGAAGTAACGCTGGTGGAACGAATGAAGGTGTCCGTCGGCTCATCCGTTTCGTCGAAGAAACGGACACGGAATAGTGGTCGATCGACGCCGTCTTCTTTGCCCTTGTTGAGTGCCTGAGTAATCATGTCATATGGAAGAGCATCGGCTTCTGCTTCCTTTTCCACTTGCTGCACACGCCGAACAACAGCCCAATAAGGATCCGTTGGTTCGACAGATAACCGAAGAATAAGAGGATCGCGTGCAGAAGCAGACGATGAACCAACGACAATGTCCGTGTCCCCTGTATAGCGATGTAAGAGAACAGTGAATGCTGCCAGGAGCAGATGGAATGCAGAAGGCCGCTTCACAGATGGCTCATCCGAGTCCGAGTCCTCATCTTCATGTTGGGTATACAGCGCGAGCTTGAGGAGACTGAGACATGTTTGCTCAGACAGCTGAGCGAGTTGAACCGACTCAATTAATTTGTTGGTCCCAGTGGGCCTTGGGTAATCTGTGGGGAGGGAGATCGAAGGGAGATTCTGGAGTCTTCCGAGAACTCTCCGTAGTCGCTCGTGCGCCATGGCTCGTTGCAGGAACTGGTCGAGTCACTTTCAGATATTTTTGAATGATCTAGTCGGCTATATCTAGACAAGCTCGTGACAGATATCGATTCCCTTGTCATTTACCCATGATTGTTGTCTTCTTTTAATTTCGTCGTCCCTCTTAGCTCAGTGGTAGAGCGCGTCACTAGTACGAGTACGAAATGACGAGGTCAGTCGTTCAAGTCGGCTAGAGGGAATGATTATATAGGTTGTATTTTTTATTTCTTCCGCCAATTTTCTTTTGTCTGAAGGAAGGGTCAACGCATACCTGTCGATTTTATAACACACGTAAATATCATTTAAAGTACTTGCCAATCCAGCACTCCTGAACTTTACCGTGACCGACGCATCAATATTATAATTATTTCTCTCGGAGTCGGTCCGCTCCTATCTCAACTCATGACCCGCTTTCACCAGTGCCAACACCCCTAATCTCTCTTCTCCGGACCGTACATCCATGGGTACTTTATAGCAGCATGCCTGTGGACAGGTTTTACACCTCCCACTTCCCTCCTCGAGACCATTTCGAACACCAGTGTCAGTAATTTGACAGCGCGAGATCTACTTTCACCGAAATCAAAGACCTCGGAATGTCAACGATGGACGCAGTATGCTATCATGCCGTAAGTGAATCGCACAGTCTCTAATTAGTTCTTGACAACTTAAAGTTTCTCGACTTCCTCTCAATGCGCAGCCACGAGAATTAGAGATCGTGAAAGTGCCAATCCCACAAATTAGAGACGACCAAGTGCTTATCAAAGGTGAGTTAATACATAGGCACTTTGTCATCCCGCGCAGTGATCAATTTAACGACGTTTTTGGGTGTTGATTAAAGTTACATGCTGTGGAATTTGTGGCACGGACAACCATTTAGCAGAAGTCAGTGATCGTTTTCGAACCTCGACATTGCAGTTTCTCATCTCTTCTGAAATACGACTCTTATCATAGGGAGAATTCATTGGCAAATTCCCAGTAAGTAAACAGCCTACCAAGCAGGCGGTCCTGCCGTTTTCTGCACAAATCGCTTAATCAGAGCCAACATTCCCATTTAGCTCATTCCAGGCCATGAGATTGTCGGTGTAATCACCCAAGGGCAATGCGGTTAAAGGATTTTCTGTTGGCGATCGCTGCGTCGCAGATAACACGATCCTTGTGCGTTTCTAGTCGAGCCTTTTGGTCTTTTCTCAATTCTCATTCCATCATTTGCCTACCTTCGCCCATGCTGATGGAACGTCATTTCTCTGGTAACTCCTATGATATGATATATATGATTCAACATCATATGCATACACACTGTGTGCATCGCCAGTGCGAAGCATGTACCTATTGCCGCCGCGGACAAATGTGCTATGCGAAAACTTGAGAGCCTCGGTGTTACAATGGCGGGTGGATTCGCTGAATATGTGGCCATGTGCGTCTTCTTCTTCTCTTTATTTCCTTTCACTCCTTCCAGTTCCATTCGAACTATCAGTGGAATCCCGGATGGCATGGGGTTCTGGGGTTCCCAAGGAAAAAAGCGAAAAGATTCAGAGTCGTAACCCTTTCTGAATCTGAATTTTTTTAGACAGAGCAAGAAGGTTTATAAGATTCATAATCTAACGGACGAAGAAGCGACCCTTGTGGAACCTGCTTCGTGTGCTATCCATGGTCTGGACAAGCTTAATCCTGGCGTCGGATTCGAAGCCCTGATTCTCGGTGCTGGTCCTACTGGTAAGTATATATTACTTCACACATTGCTGCTTCTATTTTTCCTTTCATTTCCTTTCATGTATTACTACTTTTTCCCTTGCTCTTTTTCCTTCTACGACGGAGAGAAATGGTATTCTAATTGATCACCGTGGATCACTGACGAAAATAATTTATCCAGGTCTCATTCTAGCCCAGCTCTTGAAGCTAAACGGCGCTTCAAAGGTTGTCATTGCCGCCAACAAAGGCATCAAGACACAAATCGCACGAGACCTCGAGGCAGGCGACGAGTACGTCGAATTGGATCGTGAAAACCCTGCGCACCAATGGGCCAAACTGAAGGAAGATTACAAACACGGGTTCGACGTCGTTGTAAGTACAACAATTCTTTCTTTCTTTCCTTTTTGCCTTTTTGCGTATAAAGTTGACTTTTTACTTTACTTTTTACTAATCTTGCAACGCTTCTGATTTTCATTAAAATTAAATTAATCCCTCAAATTTAGTTTTGAGCTTGAGCTACGTATCTAATTTTATACACTTACTACTTTGCAGATCGAAGCGACTGGGTCGGAGCAAGTAGCGAACAATGCCATAAACTTTGTTCGCAGGGGGGATCCTTGATGATCTATGGGGTTTATTCCAATAGTGATCAAGTCCATTGGTCGCCTGCTAAGATATTCCAAGACGAGATCAAGGTTCGTTATCACTCCTTGCTGACTGTTTCCTTTCTATATGTAATAAACCTAACTGAACACATCCTATTTGTCCAGATCATCGGTTCTTTTGCCCAGACACACTGTTTCCCTCGGGTCGCTTACCTGGACAGCGGCAAAATCAAGGTTAAGGGCATGGTGAGTCCAGCTCCTCATTCTGCCTCAGCCACTGGGAAAATTCTTGCTTTCTATACGTTTCCCTGACGTCTTTGCATTTTCGTGGCACATGCATCATCCACCATGCTAAGCACTTTCACTTTCACCTAGGTTACGGACGTTTTCTCAATCAGGGAGTTTGATAAAGCTCTTGAGAAAATGAAGAGCAAGGCTGCGTGCAAGGTTGCATTGAGGCCGTAATGAAACTGAACTGCTGTTTAAATGGTACGGCTTTTTGCACCACAGCCGCGGTGTGTGAATTCCTACCAAGTATTCTGGAGACTCAAGAAATATGTCACTTAAGTTATAACGTTTTCATTTAAACGTCCTTTATAAACCCTTTCCCAATTATAACGCGCCTCAGAACCGTGATAGAGGTAGCCACTTTCTTAGGAGTATCAACTCCTGTCCGACACCTCGCCGCACTTCTTCGAATGCGTGGTACAGACAGTGTGCGTTTTTTAAATTTAAACAGTGCCTCTCATGTCGTAATTCGATTAACCTTCCACGTCTCATATCATTCTGGCGTGCTACATAATCGATAATCATTCGAAGTGGGAAATCGGACCCCGAGTTAGATGCGTTCATTAAATTTGAACCAAAAGGATAAGAAAGAAATAGCAACGGCGAAAAAATGACATTAACATCAAAGCAATCCAACGCAAAAAAAAGACAGGCGCAATGTGACCAAGGATAGAATTCGAAAGAACCAGTCCCATAATGCCCATCAAATCCGCCGGAAGGCGTTTTTACTGCCACTACGAATACCTTGTCTCCGGTGTGTCCGACCATGCCTTTCAGATTCAGCCAAGTCGGCCTTGTCCTCCACTGCTCCCTTTTCCAGACCCGCACCGAACGTCTCGACGCCCTTCCGGCGAGCCTTATCCTTCCTGCGCCCCCTTCCTCTCCATCCCCGTCCTTGTTCCCTGAAGATGAGGGCACCCAAGAAATCTCCATTGGACCCCTGTCGTCGTGGTCGTTTGCACCTGCAGACCTCCTTCTCGAAATGCTGGCTTCTTACCAGAAGCCAAAGCGTTTTCTTTAGATGGCGGCGCGCGGCGCTGTCCAAAGGTAGCATTTTGTCTATGGAAGAACCAGCACGCTGAGATAGACCGGCTGTTTGAGGGCGCATGGGTACCATATCAATTTTTTTGTTGTTTTGGTTGCGGGCTCTTGGGTTGGCAGTAGGGTTCCAACTTTGCCTATTTTGGTCCCGAGATTGGGGCACGTATTTTGTAAGTTCTAGAAAACCAACAAATGGTAAATGAAGTTCCTGATAGAGGATTAAAAAAATGAAAGAAACGAACCTCCCTCAGCGCTGCTATCGCTAGAAGCATCCTCGTCATCTTCGTCACTCGCACTCTCGTCGTCGCTTCTGCCGAGACCATCACTGGAGAACTTGTCGCTTTCCTCCTCCTCTTCTTCCATGGCGGTCTTCTGCCAAGTACCCTCTCTGATCTGAGCAGCAGCTGATGGATTGAGCAACGCAAATTCTCTCGAGTTCTCGTCGATGGCAAAGGCCGGATCTTCAAATACTTTGGCAAAACGAGGATCCGAGAGTAAATTGGGTCGTCTCTCAGACTCCTCCTTTTCTTCCTTTGTACCCTCAGCAGCTTCTTCATTATCAACGTCCATAAAGTCAGCAGCAACCTTCCTCTTCTGCTTCTTCTCCGCCCTCAGTTTGGCCTTCTCTTCCTCCTTCAAAATCTTCTCGGCAAGAGCCTTGTTAACCTTGACACTCGCACCCTTCTTCGATGACCGAATTCTGGTTTCAGCCATCTTCTCCATCTTTTCTCGGACAAGTTTCTCGCGATACTCATCGTACGCGAAGGGATTGGCAATGAGTCGGGCTGTGTCATACAGCTTGAGAGACATGAAGTAGCCGTGCATGTATGGTTTGAGAGCGGGTGTGCCAACGAGGTGGTCTAAACCCAGGCTAGAAAAAGAAGTAAAATTGTTAGATTTTATCAGATATGGCTCATGACAAGGATGCTATACGTACTTCTTGAGCTCATTGCGCCCAACAAACTTGTAATCATCGTAAACAGACCGCGTGGTTTGATCCTCCATTTCTTCAGTGATGTTCTCCAGGAAGCTAGCCCAACGTGGAGCAGGCCCAAGTTGAGGGATGTAGTACGTTGCCATTTGGATGCCTTCGTTGGCTGTCATAAGCAAGCCACTACCAGGAACATGATGGACATCGTTCAAGTCGCTTGCTGGAGTAATTGAGACAAAGTTGGACACAGGCTATGCGAGAAGACATTTTGTGAGTTCGAGTAACTGAAAGCGGAGAAAAAAAAGGCATACTGCATTGCGGTCCCAAATTTTTATGACCTTCTTGTCAGCGCTGAGAACCATTCCATCTCCAGCCATACGACTACCTCCCTCAATCCAGGTCACATCCTTAACAGGTAACCCATACCCCTGGTCCTTCAGCGCAAAAGGTTTCGCGGCACGGATATCATACAGAACTGTATGCCCCGTCGAAGTCCCAAGGGCATACGACAGCCCATCCACACGAGATGCGATGGCGGTGACGCTGAGACTGTCCTCCAGCCCACCGACAGGCATAAGTCGGTCTCGAGGCAACCTCAGGATACCCACACGCGAGCGAGAACGTGGATCCCAGAATTGTGTGGTCCCATTTCCGTCGATTCCAAAAGCAAGGAGATTGTGCACTGGGTTAATGTCTACAACGTTGACTCCCAGGATTTCTCCGTCGTCCCCTTCTTCAATAGACAGAGGCGTCATGAACCGCCCTTGGTCGAGGTTGAGTCGGTAAACTTCATTGCCTGTGGCTGCTAAGTAGGTGTCGCATGAAGGGAAATGATATGCAAGCGAGCGACCGAAACGGGGTATTCTTGTTCGGTAGTGAAAGCCGCCCTGTGTATGAAGTTCTATCGTCCGGTCATTTTGGAGGTGTACAGACTTTGTCCAGTCATCCGAGAGCATCTAAAAATTAGAAGACAAAAAAACATGAGTTCCAACTGAAAACCGCAAGACCACCTTTAAGAACCGGTGAACAACTCACGCACAACAAAGTCCACATTTTCAGCATCTGAGTGTCGCTCGAACTTCAGAGACAGCTGATCCAAATCCCAAACCCGCATTTGCGGTTTGTAAGTCCCCGTTGCAATGACATGGTGCCCGTCCCTCGTCGTCTTGAGACGATTACTGGCTTCCGGAAACTCGAATCCCTGGATGAGTTCAATAGTGCCCTCTACATGCTCCCTCACTGCTCTTTTCCCTTTTGCAGCTCGTTTTCTGGTGAGCCAGTCTGGTAAAGAGGAAGAAGAGCCTGCTGTTGCGCCATTTACAGTGTAGACCTTGACATTACTTGTGTCCGCCATCACAGAGGGTTTTGCTTGAAAATATGGATAAAAAGTCGTCTAGTAATCAGAAGGATGTTTAAATAGAGGCCAGACGTAGTCCAAAGAGTCAGAATTGAATGGGAAGGTAAGGTAAATGAAATTTCAAACAGTGATTTTCCCCCGATTTTTATCTGGCTCACGTGTTGTCTATAATTAGATCCGAGCCGATATCATTATCAGATTAGATTAGATTATAGATGCGGCTAGACTTCGGCTGGACTCTAGATTCAGCGTCATCGATGCGCTAAGGTATGTACCTGTCCCCGGACCTCGCGTAGACCATTCATAATGCTGGCTTTCAGTACCAGACCTTGACTTGTAAAGGCGACTCGTCGGGAAAAGCGAATATCATTTTGAGTAGGAAGGAGGCATGTGGGATACAAGGGTATACGCAAATATCTGACCCGAAAATCTCACACCGAGCCTCCATAGGCATAATAGGATATGAAGATGGATTCAATGGGCTATACGATCCATGGGTAATACTAATAAATGTGGTGATTTTAATACGTCTTCTTCTTCTCGTCGACGGAGAGACCACCTGAAGGATGTTGTAAGCATTGGTCTTGCAATGAGACTGTATGAGGACTTACCAGGACCCATGTTGACCAATAGGATAAGCCCACCAACGATGGCTGTAAATTGGTTGAGGTAACTGTCAGTACATGCAAGTAGAATAAATGACTGAAATACGAACAGAGGGTCTGGAAGAAATCGTATCTATAAACAAATACATCAACAAGCGATTATAAAGTAAATAAAAGAAGGGAGCTTACTTGAGGAAATCGCGCTGGGGATGCGCAGAGTGTACAGACCACCAGTTGTTGGCAAAGACATTGAAGATACTTAAGACGAGGACAAGGAAGGCGGCTGACCATTTGGCCTTGAAGCCAACGGCAACCATGACGCAGGCAGCTAAACCAATGACAGAGACGAAGAGTCGGATGATGCTCCATTCTCCTTGCAAGATGAAACCGATGAAAAGGAAGATAAGGAGGACACGACCGGCGAGCAGAAAACTAACAAAAATATTAGATTATTAAGACTGCAATAGACTGATGCTCTTACTATTTCTTTCGGTCGGTCTCGCTAATGCTGGGCAGGCCGGCGAAGATAGGTTTCCGTGACACCATAGAATCACTGAAAACCATGAAGAGACCACCAATGACACTCAGGTTGCGAAGGAAGAAGTTTAAGTCGAAGATGAGACCATATCCAAAGCCTTGAATAATAACAACGCCCAAGAGACCGCCAGTAGCATATTCCGTATGCTTCTTGAGGATGATTGCACCAGAGCCGACGAGCATAGTCTACACATCACGGTAAAACCTCGTAAACCACAGAATGACAGGCGAATTAGAGTGCGACTCACGATGACATTAGTAATAAGGAAGAGATGCGAGATTCCCCATGGGAAAGACCGATGTCTGCATTCGTCTCAGTGCCTCGCTGGCACAGGATGGTACAAGAATATACGTACTGTTGCAAGTACCAAATTTGATCTCCCCACTGCGTCATAATCCTCAACGCATCCTCCAAGAATGTGACCACAATCAAGAAACGACCAATTGCCGGCAAATGGGGTTTCAAAGGCTGGGAGTAGATCTCGACGTTGTCCTCTATCGTTTTACTGAGCGCTCGGATTTTCTCGAGCGGGTCGTCAGGGTTGGCGGCTCTGTAGCCTGAGGAGGGACGGGAGTTGGACAGCCCATGCGGGTCGACATTGTAGTTTGGACTGCGGGCGGGCGATGCTGATTCTCGACGACATGGTGGTGGTGAGCAGAGGACGGAGTCGAGAAGTGGGGCGGTGAACGAGACGTGTCACCAGTAGGGTCACGACGTGGCGACTTGATTATGTCATCGTATTGACACAGCCGCCGCCGTCATCGTATGTTTCACGCCAATCGCCATCCTCCGAACACTTTGCCCCGCTATCGTCCGCCTTGGAATGCTGAGGCTGTTCAAGGTATAGTATTCCAACGCTCGTGCTCGTCCTGATTTTTACGTTAAATTTAAGGCTTTGAGCAGTCTGCTGTTCCATGGTTGTATCAATCACCCAATCATGACTCGGATACGTCAGAAATTCTGAAAGCGGCTGATTTTTGCATCCCCTCTTACCGGTTTTTCTCCCACTTGCCAGTCAGCTGTTATTTTCCTCTGCCTTCTCTGGACGATCTATTAGATTGCTCATTTATGGAGTGAAAGTTTTGAATGGATTTTGGGATAGATCCGATTTGGACTCCATGGGCGCTTCCTTGTTTGCAATGCAGTTATCTAGGCAAGGTACGACGCAGCTGCAGATGACGAGCGCGGTTTCTGTGGTATATTGCCAAGCAGATCATCAATTGCTCTCGCTCGGGTATTCTATGGTTCAACTACATATTCTCGCGGTTCCTATTTCTGTCTCTGTCTCTTTTTGAAATCCTCTTCCTCGACTTTCCCTCCGCGATTGGAACTGTCGGCAAAGCACGAATCTTAGAGGATACCATGACCTTGGCTCCGGGCATGTATTCGGATGAAGCCGATGCCTATTTGCATTATGCATGGGCAGGCCTAAGCTTTTTGGCATGGGCAGTTCCGCCAAATTTCCTTGGGAGATTTGCTATAAAAGGTCTTGACATGTGCCCTCATCTTGAGGTATTGGTGTTGCGAAATTTTAGAAAGTTGACCGGATCACCTTTGTACCGATTTCGACTTCAAGCAGACTTCGAGAACGTGGAAAACAATTAATCGAATCAGTCATGTTACTTGGGTTGGGAAGCCGCTTCGCTTTCTGGCATGTATTCGTATTTAATTTGCACTCGTTACTCTTTCTGAAGTAATTTGAGACCTGTCACCCTATCACTGGAACATACCTGCGCATCTTCTCTTCTGTGGTCTGTTATCGCGTGCCTCGTCCTTCGCTAAAGGTGATGAACATGAAACAGGTCATTTAATATACATAACTCTATATGCTCAACTTACTCCCACTCGACAGGATCATGCATCAAAGCGTGTATAGACATGGGTAATCCATGTAGTAAATTTGGAGCCAGTCTCCCAGAGCGATCTAAACGACACCTTGACTCATCTGCAGACGGCGTTTTGCATTTAGGGCAAGCAGGTCCGCATGATTTCCCTGGTCTATTTCCGTGCACAGTAACTATATCATAAGCCAAAGGGTATGTTATATACCACGATACTTAGATCGTTTGATAAAGTTGTCTCTCTTTAGCAGATCGATCAAGATAGCCTTGCCCCGATGACATTTGAGAGAAAAGCTGCATTTCCAACAGATGAAACCGTACCGCGTACATATGCGCACTCAAACTCAGAACCCCGGATTTCAGTGAAATCTTTTCTCTGTGTGTGCTTAGGATTCCACACGGTGTTCTTTCCATGTCCAACTCGAGATCGAGACCAACCTCGGCTCTCTGCTGTTACCCATGTCGTCCGCACGTACGCACCTGGGATCATCTCGTGTGACGGCAAATCATGGTTACTCGAGCACACTATGTAGCGTAATACCTCGCTCCGATCCACAAACTCACGAGAGTTTCTAGGTTTGATCCTGAAAAGAGGCGGTTTCCGAGGTATGCCACGTGCATATGACATTGTTGGACCTTTTTTCATTTATGTTCATCCGGAAAAGGAGTTGTGCAGGAGTCGAGTTGTTGACTTTCTAGCTCTTCTTGGCGCGCCGGGTAAGGTTCGGGAATATTTTGCTTAAGTCCTGAGATCGGCAGACAGAAAAGGTTATCAGCACAGACAGATGGGAAACTAAGGCTACAGGGACATTTATTGCTACAAATTTGCAAAAGAAAAAGAGAGGCGACGGTCGTGATACGCAAAAGTTGAAATTGGCGAAGGAAACGAGGTATGAATTTCGGAATTAATTATTGGAATTGGGGCATTAAATCATCCCAAAAAATCAAATTGAAGGTTGGTCTTATTCTGGTCAAAAATTTCTATACGTTTTGTGATCTATCCTTCGACTAGGTCCGTGTCTCTTCCAATACCAGAGATATGGAATCGTAAATTAGGGACTCCGATTTTGAGGAGTGCTGACGACAAGTCAGACCAGGGAAATATGTCCAACTGAGTTTCGTTGCTAAACCACATGCGAAAGTCGACGGACTGGACGACAGTAGATCGGATGGTCGATATAAAAGGGGGAATCCAAGCACACGGCGATAAAATCGAAGTAGAGAGTGACTGTGTAACCTGAACCACATGGGAGGGGAATTGAAAAAGGGTTATCTGGTGTATGATGATGGATTTCAAATTGGTGTTGGTAGAGAGGCTGAGATGATGCAAAAAGCCTGCAATAAAAGTCAAATTGATCAGTTTATGCGTTGAGACAATGTGAAGAGCAATCTGGATGCAACTAACCGTCCAGACTTCGACCATCATTACTTTGAACCAATATTCCCAAATCTAAATGCTGCAATGTTTCACCGAGCGAAAATAGAAACGTGCCAAAAGTATTCGCCTCTGCTGGAAGAATATCGGGGAAAAATAGTGCCACGAGACGAGGAAATTGGCGGCAGGAATTGGTGTCCTCGATCGGCATGTCTGACACGATGCCGTATGGCAACCAATTGAGCACTACTATATTGTGACAAGAAGCGAGATGCAATTTTTTGAATGAAGACTGCTTAGGAGCATGGTCTTGGAAACACCTATCTTCAGTCGAATTACATCCCAATGCATCCCACGAAATATTATCGAGTGAAAGGTCTTAAAGAACAGAAAGCGAATCGAAAAAATCAGCGAGTATCTTAAACGACGCAAAAGAAACTGATTGAAGTTGCAGAACCGAAAGTTGAATCACGGCTGGAGTTCCCAGTGCGAGGTCTAAAGGCGATTTTATGCACTCCCAAGAAAATCTTGCGACATGGAGAGACCTAAGAACTGGGAGTTGAAAAGCTGATTTGATAAGAAAATCTCCATCTCCCCGAACCGTCATATTACCCTTGATAACTACCTTACGAATGTAGGGAGCAACCGTATGTGCAGCATGGGGGGAGGAAGACAAGAACCGTGCAAAGTCGCTACGAAAATTCACCTCATTGAAGAGGTGATATCGACATAGATGTAGCCAAGACCCGCATACGAGACTGCAATTCGAAAGGTGAAATTTTGAGTCCCGGATGTTGTCCAATATCATCTGGTGGATTTCGGGAGCAAGTCGTGAGGCCCTCTCGCTGCTAGATAGTACACTGACGTGCACTACTGGGTTGGACATAAGGGAGACTTTGGAGAGGGCAAGCCTAAATTAATAGACAGAGGCAATAGTTTTATGGCAGA
The DNA here is from genome assembly GCA_015501075.1 of Gymnopilus junonius. Lineage (NCBI taxonomy): Eukaryota > Fungi > Basidiomycota > Agaricomycetes > Agaricales > Galerinaceae > Gymnopilus > Gymnopilus junonius. Next base: position 12,806 of record JADNYJ010000415.1, on the reverse strand, counting down.
CATTTTTAAAGAATACAAGGCAGAGCAGTAAACCCAATAAGGTCCAAGTGCACGCACACACGGCGTGTCAGACGTTCTGTGGCTCATATGACAGGGAAAGGCTCCGGAAAACCACTGCTGACGACAAATGAGGTAGAATGCGATGTCGCCTTGTAATTTTCAATCTTCTTGAGTCAAATTGAGATTGCAGCCTTACGTCCTTCAGGGGGATAGTGGGCGCAAAGTACAAGGCGCAAAGGAATGGCAGTGCAATGTTGTCCCGCACGTTTATTTGTGGTTGATTGGCTGCAGTTTCAGCTGGACTACGTTGGCGGGAAGTGCATTCATAACTGACCATCAACATTTTCTTTGCACTTTGACGTGTCTATCAACAATCCACCGCATAATTTTGTTGTCAAGGGGTCTTACCTGACTGATATAGTATCTTTCGAGACGCTTTAATGGCGAAACGCCGACGATCCCAATCCCTGGATTCCGGAAGCTGGAGTAATGAAGGAATAGTGGCCTCTCCGAGTGATTCTGAATTTGACGACGCGTCGTTTGAATTGAAATCAAAGCATTTTCCTTCCAAAAAGAAGAACAAGGCCACGGCACGCAAGAAACCCAAGCATGACGTGTCCGCTCATGGAGACGAAGACGAACGAGGCTATGCAGCTGTCCCACTCCATGCAAAGTCTACCCATGCCATTTCATTTCCTCAAGCAGTGCGTTCTGCTCTGTTGAGTTGGTATCAAACCGTACGCGACATTCGTGGGATGCCCTGGCGTCAACCCTACGATCCCAACCTGGGACCAGAGGAGCGTGCACAAAGGGCTTATGAGGTATTTGGCATTCCCTCCCGGTGAATTGTAGATTGTGGTACCGATATTAATTTACAGGTATGGATCTCGGAAATAATGTTGCAACAAACCCAAGTCACTACAGTTATTCCTTACTATAACCGATGGATGCAGAGGTATGCACACGATATTACTATTCCATCAGTCCCGACGAGTTCAGTGTGAGATGACAGATATTTGCAGATTTCCCACTATTCGTGATCTCGTCGGTGCAACGCCACTATTGCGTTGAGAACTGGACTGACTCACCCTTAGGCCGGAGCGACAATCGACGAGGTCAATAGTTTATGGAAGGGGCTTGGCTACTATAGCAGGGCCAGTCGGCTCCTTGCAGGGGCCCAAAAAGCAGTAAAGGATCATGATGGAAGGTTGCCTGACAACGCCAAAGATATGGAAGCCAATATTCCTGGCATAGGTCGCTACAGTGCTGGTGCGATCTGTTCGATTGCTTATGGCGAAAAAGTTCCCGTGGTACGCCTTCATGAAAAAGCTGATATTGACGGCACAACTGAAAGTTCTATTTCAGCTTGATGGAAATGTTCATCGGCTTCTAAGTAGATTTCTTGCCCTCCATGCTCCCCCTAAAGCCAAGCCAACTCTTGATATATTATGGGCAGCTGCGCAAACGATGGTGGAAATAGAAGGTAAGGGTTCGGTGCAGGTTTAGTGAAAGGATTACCCAACCGGCCAATTAATTACTTGTCCTTAGACACAACGGCTAACTCCAAGTCGGAAGGGGTCGATTCTTATTCTCAGATAGCGCGACATCCTGGCGACATTAACCAAGCCCTCATAGAACTCGGGAGTACTGTATGTAAAGTACGCCAGCCCAATTGCCAGGAATGTCCACTACGAACCAGGTGCGCTGCCTATCAGCAATCCAAAGGCGTTGATGAACAATCGGTATTATCCTTCTCTTTTGTAATTTCTATTTTCGTATTTGACCAAGCGTAGCTAGATACCCTGATGGATATTGAAGACGCTTGTCATCTCTGCGAATCAGTTCCGGCTCCCGTTGAAGTTACCTCTTTTCCCATGAAAGCTAATCGCAAGAAAGCGAGAGAAGAGTTGGATATTGTCCACGTCATAGAATGGCATTCCAAATGCAGTGCGAAGGATAGGTATTTCTTAATGACCAGGCGACCTGAGAATGGTATGTGAATAAGTATGCTAATATTAGTTTATTACTTTAATTTTGCCCGTTGCAGGTCTTCTGGCTGGACTTTATGACTTTCCAACCTCCGTAGATGTCTCAACCACCATTACCCACCATGAGCAAGAATCGTTATCTTCGAAGATTTTGTCAAATCTTGTTTCGGGTTTCTCACCTGCTCCCACGTTCCATAAATCACATGAAAGCGGGGATGTAAAGGTGGGAGGTACTTCCATCACTAAGATCCAGCCTGTTGGAGATGTCCTCCACATATTTTCGCATATACGAAAAACATATAAAGTTCTGTGGGTCGTCTTAGAGGGTGGAAGCAAACCGCCTGGGATTTTGGAGTCTTTCTCAATACAAGAACCCGAACGAAAGAAAGCAATGAATGGGAAAGGCACCATTGATATAAAACCCCAAACAGACCAGGATGTAGTTATTTGGGTTCCTTTGGACAAAGTCATGGAAACAAAGTAAGCTTGTCTAGTTCTGATTACGATAATTCTGAACCTTTTCATTACTTCTAGCATTGGAACGGGTGTCGTTAAAGTCTGGAATCTGACGAAGAAATTATGGGAGAAATCTAAGGCAGGATAATAGCTACGGCCTGATTAGAGGTATTGGCGTAAATATCATTATCCTGTAGCCTTCATGCGAATTTTTGGCACTCCAATAACCCAATCATTTGTTGTTCTTGGTAGAAAATTTCCATCGTTCTGAGGGAACCGTCTGAATAAGGTAATCGCTCCACATCTGTCATCAATGCCGATTGATGGACCTCAAATTTCGGTTTACCTTAGGACAGATTTCTTGAAGGAAGTATATACCCACCTGCCAGAAATGAAGAACAAACATCATGACCCAGGAGAGATGTTCAGAGACATGCTGGCCCAGAGAAAGATAACAGCACAACTGGCAAAGTTCACATATGAAAGCCTAGAAATATTTTATGCAGAACCAATGGTCAATATAAACCCTGACTTACTGAGAGAACTAGATGACTTGGATGAAGATGAGTAGCCCAAACAAAAACAGCTAGAGAAAATAATTGGGTCAAAATGATCTGCATGCATAGTGGTAGGAAAAGCGGAAGAGAAATACAGTGAGGAGCTCTGGATGATGGGGATTTATGGTGATATATGGAGAACTGTAATCACCTCCCACTGGGTTTTAACCATCAAGTCCTGCCTGATGCCCAAGGGCCGGGAGCTGCCAAGCTGTATTGATCAACCCCAAGTCCCGACCCGCCTATGTTGTGCTCCGAGAACTCGACATTGACTTAGTATATAGATAGCCACCTATGTACAATAAGTAGTGTGTGAGTTTTTCGGTAAACTGGCAGTTTCCGTATGGGGACCACGTCAGTATAATAAACTCCTCCTCCTCCTCCTCCCATCAATAGGCTGGGTATTTTCGTCACGAAAAAGAATTAAAAAATAGAGAAAAGGGGGAGATTCAAAGAATTTGAGAAACAGTCAAAATCTCTTCGGCACCCTCTTCAATTGTTCATAAATCAGTCCATCTTTTTACTGAGCTCACGCAAGTGTCAATTTTTTCTTTTCGCGCTGACGCGCGAAGTTGATGTGTGATAAGTAGAGCCCAATGTGGCCGGATTTTGCCCTTGAAATGGCTGCCCCACTTATGTGGATATTCTTCACGTCACCTTCTTTCATAGTAGTTATCTGGTCCTCATACAAAACAGCCACCCAGTGAAGCCCAATGTGACTATCTGAGCTGTAGCAAGGGTTAAATCTCTAATTTTGTTCTAATTGCAACTTAGGAAAAGAGACTGACAGGTAATTTTTTATTCTGTACCTGTTCAAACACATTCAGGTTCATGTTCTACAGATTTAAATTTTTATCTGGATTTTCTGCATTTTGATAACAGCCAGATGGTGGCAGAGTATGCGAGGAGTGGGCACCCAATCACGTGCCAAGTTATCTGCCATGGCAGATAACTTACAACGTTTTTGGTCTGTTATAGCAGCTCAACCAAAAAAATAATAATTTTGAACCAGCAGAACTACTTAGAGCGTGCTACTATACGTGCTTGAAAACATTCAGAGCACATATTTGAAAACTGACGCTTTAAATCTTCAGAAAAGACTGTCGAGTTACCTGCCCGGAGGTTGCCGGGCAGATACCTGGCAGATAAATACCCAGCCGAACGATCGGTCAACCCAAATTTCCAATCTCGAAAATTCCCTGCACATGGAGTCATGGACTCGACCGATTTCCTTTTTCAGAGGTTCTCCCCGGAATGGTATGGCTTCGAGATGACATCATGATCAAGAAACTCCCACATGTATTACATAATCCTAATCCTCAAACGGTCATGTGACTATGCATCACAAACGTCACGTTGCCCAACGGTCAACCCCACGTTGTTTCGAACCGTCACGAAATTTTGAGTACATACCTCTCTCTTCACCACCGTCTCTAGACTCTGAGATACCCGTCCGGGCTCGGCGTAATGGGCGCACAGTCGCTTACAGACTCCAATTCCCAGGGAGGTCACCTCTAGTGAGCAACTCTTCGTCTGGAAAGTCTCAGGGTTTTGAACGTCAATAGTTCTGTGCTTAATTTACCGAAAGACGCATCCCAAGCTGAAATAAATGAACGCCACCGGTCCCTTTCATTGTTATTTCATCCAGACAAACAGACAGACACGAAGTTGAAGGAATCAGCCAACAAGGAATTCCTTGACATTCAGAAAGCCTATCAAGGTTGAGCTTGTTTAACGTGGTGAGAGAGTACGCAGGAATCTTACAGCATTTTCTGCAGTTCTGTCTGACCCATTCTTACGGTGTGTGTGTGCCTTACCGTCACTGCTGTTCAATGATGCATTGACTTATGTCTATGTAGGCAGGTTTATGACACTCTTGGTCAGGAATGCCCCCAGTTTTCTTATTGCATCACTGACAAGCTCATCTGTATAGGCTATGATGGTTTGGCTATGAAATGGTCCCCTGAAATACGATCTAGAACGAAAGAAGAGGTTAATATGCGCCTATGGAGCCGCAAATGTTTACTCAATGGCTTGTGCTTCCTAGATCCAAGACATACTAAATCAAGGTTGGCTTGACCTTACGAAACACCGGCTACGCCAATCTGTACTCCCCAGGGCAAAAATTTCGTGTTCATTGAATGCTTCACCGTTGTTCTCTCCTAAAATCAATAGTTTTCGTGGACGCTGGATAAGTCGAATAAGAGAACGGATAAGAGCCACCTACGCCCTTAGTCAAAGTCTTGGCTACAGTGTAGAGGTGTGACTTTCTTTCATCTACACGAGTTGCTTGATCGCTCATTGCGCTGCATCATTTTGTCAGAAAAAGGTTTCTGAAAAAACCTCTCTTTCAATCGAGGCGCAGAGCACTTTAGACGTGAAGAAAGCCTCCATCTCATTTCTGGGTGCTGTTCGCCATCAGTTCTCCCCTCGTGTTGTTACTCTCGTGAGTTCTCTGTTTAATACTCTCTTTCTGTAATCTAAACCGTGCAGACTACTTTCAGTTTTTCTCATCCATACGTCACAAGGTTTGAAGTCAAGTATGAAGACCCGGACGACGCTCTGAACTTCAAAACAACCTTTTCGCCTCTTTATCTAAACACCCTTCCACCAACGACATTATCCATATCTCGTCGTCTATTTCGTTCGCGACCCCAAAAAGGAAAGATCTCTCTTCGCATCGCAAAACAACCATCGATCTCTTTCTTTTTCATCTCCCCTCCCACCCTGGATTTAAATGAAGAGGATGGTTCATCTCCTCAATTCGGTCCTCCGACAACCCTGGGGCTCAAACATGTTGCTTTCGAGAAAAATATCGGGCTTACTTTCGACGACATCTTTCCTAGATTGGTGGCAGAGACGAGCCTCACATTCATTGAACTGTCGACTCGTCTGAAAGCTTCTATGCAACTTAGCTTTACAACAGGGATATTATACAGCCTAGGTGCCCACTGGTCGAATGAAACTACCGAGGTTAGCTCAGCAATCGTTTTGAACGCTACATCACTCCTCTTGCAAATCGAGTTTGTACTGTTATTCATGTCAGGCTTCCATTGACTAATGCAGAACTTGAAGTTGCAGTTATCTTGACCAACAAATCTCTCTGCCGATACTGCTAGCCACTGATTCGTCGCCATTGCTGGTATTGGGAACTATCGTTGTTCCGTCAACTTTGACTCTATTGGGTTACCATTTCTTCGTTCTTCCTCGTCGTCGTGTCCAGAGAAAGGCGTGAGTTTCATATCATATACAGCCACCCCTCCAAGTTCTGACTTTGCAGGTGATAGTCATATCCAATCTGCTAGAAAGGAGTTCGAAGAAGATTATGAATCACGCAGACAAAGAAATGCAGTCGAAGCTTTACTCAAAGACGCTGCCCGGAAACAGATGCGCCAGGAAGCCGAGAGAGGTGGTATGTAATTATGTCACACGCTTACTACCCTTTCGTTGACGCCACCTACAATCAAGGTCTTGTCATCCAAGAAGCTGCCTATGGCCCGGAGGAAGTGGAACTCGATGGTCCGGAGGAAAATGTGTTATTGGATGTGACAATTCCCGTTCAAGCATTAGTCCGCAAGTCCCAACTTCATATTCCCGGAGGCGACTCAAAGGTACTCATGAAATTTTCAAGGCGCCCTTCAAATACCCATTTTACCGCTTTGATCTTTAATCTCACAGGCAGCACTCCAAGGCTTTTCGGACCCAGCCCCCTTCGCTGCTAAGTCGTTGCGCATCCGTTATTCATTCCGTGGCCGTCAGCATTACGCTGAAATCCCTGATTACATGCCCGTTGTATTGCCGTTAGCGGGTTCGCCTTTTTTAATATTTGAAGGTCTGCCGTGTTGCTGACGAAATGCAATTGGCAGAGCATCAAGTAAATGGTGGAGAAATGGAAACAAAGACAAGTTCCGAAATCTCCTCACCTCCAAAAGCAGGCTCCGAAGGACAGGGAACTTCGGAACTTCGGTTTGTAATGTAGAAATTCTATTCGTGTTTCAACTTACGATGATCTTTTCCAGGTGCCCGTCAGATTAGTCTAGTCATTGAGGCTTTCTACCTTAACCAGTTGCCGTTATTTCTGAAGCGATTTGGTGGTATGGGTCCAGGGACCAGATCAATGCATATTTACTTATATTTGCATTGTTTATGTCGCCACGACATTCTAGATGGAAGTTCTTTTGATTGCTGAATATCCTTTCCTGATCCGTAGCACGAGGCATTCGGCAATATATACCACCCCAATTCAACATCATTACCTAAGATTCTCTCCGGTTATACCCTGGAACAATCATATGAACTCAATGAATCAGGATGAACTATATTCTGCACTTCACATGCACACGCCAGGACCGCGTCAACGATTGCTCTTATGCCTTCTTTGAATCCCGACTTGCTCCGTCACTTGATGGACTTATGATGGCCTCGAACCTCATGAAGCAAAGCCCGACGTATACAGTTCCTCTCCAAGTATCTCCAAATATTTCCGCCTAACCTGAAGGACTTGAACTGAGTCTTGAACTTATCTTGCTTCCAGAAGCGAACAATCCAGGAATCGTCCGTGAGGCATTTCAGGATAAATACACCAACGAATGGACCAGTGTGGTCATGCTCCGCATTGTGGTCTAGTATGTATGGACCGTGCCATTTCCGTTCCAGCGATGCGTGTATATGGTACCCTGTCTTTCGTAAGGCAGCATTATTCCACGTGCAGGGGATGATCCGGCAATGCGCTCGACGTGCAATCGTGTCGACGAGCAAATTGCCAAACACGCATTCTCTGCAAGGCCATACACCTAAGATATTTCAGGGACGTTAAATTGTCTGAAATAATCAATGATGGATTGAAAGGAAAAGTTCGGCAATTCAAGCCTGGAAGCTTGGTTAGTTTTAAAGAGTGTTAAAGACGGATATGTCGGAAGATCGCTAATAAGTGACAATGCTTGACAATGGCGACCCACCCGCCGACTAGAAATCGTGATCGAGTAACCGCCAATCTTAAAATGTTCCACTCTTGTGGGTCAATGTGCAGCACTCTATTGCCCCGATGCGAACTGATGGTAGTATCTGTGACCTGCGTAACTTGCGAACAAACAATTTCACTTCATCATCGAAGGAAGTATTAACGGCGGTACCATGGATCTCATCTCTTTTAGGTATTGGATTTGGCGCTCGGAATTTACGCTTCAATTACGGTTGTCTGTTTTATGGAGATCGTTACTGATCTTAGATGGACCTGAAAAGGGTAAAATCAGGTCAGCGACTATCTCGATGGATTCTGTTCTCATGTGTGGGCCAAATATACCACCTTGCAACCTCTCCGCTCCGATCTGCGAGCGACACACCAGAAGGGTTCCTATCGTGAGAGTATTCGGAATCCCTACATTCTTGAATCCTTAGATCTCACTCTGATGTGTTAGTAACTCAAAGCAAACTCAAATATTTCCTGGGATCCAGCTCTCCGGTCGGACTTGCCCTGACTTTATTTAAAGTGTGGTATAAAATGCTCGATGATCCCTCGTCAACTATCGTCGACTATCCTCTCCTTACGGTCCTCAGTTCAATAACTTGCTATGCAACATCCTACTCTACAAAACGTAAAAATCCGCTCTACTCGAGATGCTCTTCAGGTTTTTCATGGCGTTGCCACCCACCGTCTGCCTTTAATAACCAGGCGGCTCGATGCAGAAGAGAGGAGAAATATTATGCCCGGCAACGTCTATGTCTGGTGCGTTGAAAATCAGTTTCATGATTTACCATCGGCCTACTTAATGTGTAATTTAATGTGTAATTAGGGAAGAACGGGGAGCTAATACGGAGCCAACGGGTCTCGGTATGGAACGCTGGTGAGTGACGTTCTGATGTGTACCATCACTGGAGTGGGCTCATGCACCTTGATGTCGGCAGGACTGACGGGATGGGCTGGGGACCAAGTCGTGCGTGTCTATAACGTTTCCAGCAAACATACGCTAAACGGCAGAATTTGGCTTAGGGGTTCGAGACGTGAGTTCATAAATTTAATTCTATGCCCAAATGAAATTCTAACTGGCTTATGATTACAGGAATTCTTATTTTATCATCAGAAGGACTCGGACACGAGTGACGATCTTCTGAACCCTGTAACTCCATGGGCACAAATGATGAGGTCAGTACGCTCATCTTACTCGCGCCGCACAGCGTGGCCTCATATTTGTGAACTGGAATTTGCCGTTACAAATTTTATCTTTTCGACTCGGCATATTTTGAAACTCAATGACCCATTTGGCCCACAGAAGACCAAGTGTACGGCTCAATAACAGGCCTTTCTCTGTCGACGTTCACCCTCTTCTTGAGACCGAACGATTGATCAAACAAACTTATAGCGTCCACGTTTCCCTTCCTGGAGATCGATCACGCGGAGTAATAAGGAAATGGCACTTGAGTAAGTCGCAAATCATGACAGTGTAATTATTATTCAACTCTTTCACAGCGGCATACTTCAGTCCACAAACGTTAGACGGGCTCGATACCATTGATAACATTCGTGGTGTTGGCGATGTCACTGTACCAGAAGGCTGGTTTAGGAGCGCTCGCATAGGGAGGAACAGACGTGATAGTCGTGCACATGGTCCCAACTCAGTCTCGCCCGAAAACCCACACCAACCATCTACTTCGACGGTGTTGATTAACTCCCCTAGTTCCCACCAAAGGCTACCACAGTCTTCTCATCCTCCTAGTCCTTCTGCTCCATCAGGATATCCCAGCCCGCCTTCACCTTCGCCTTCGCTTCCTCATAGCAACATTTCTCACCATTCCATGAGCCAACTTGTACCTTTAGAAGTACTTGTCAGGACATCTGGCCCAAGGCGTGACCCTGTTGACGAGCAACTGCTGCGCAGGTTTTCTTCCTAATCCCTCTGAGCAAAATCACACTGCGTCTTGATTTATTTGACAGCTGTGGTGCAAAATCGAGTGAATGCTCTAATTCAGTCTCTACTGGCTGTTGCCGCAACTAACTACATTTCTGGAGTGCTCATGTCCCATTCTTTTGCCTCTCACATCAGCAAAATTAGATACAAACTCAATGCCGACTTTAAAGACACGTCGCATACTTTTTCCACCCCTTGCATGGACATCGTTCTCCTTCGCTATCCCGTGTTCATTGTCGACCTGAATCCCAGCTGTATTTCTATTTAGAAAAAGTCTCTTAAATTCCTCAACTTTGTAGTGGTTTACATGGCCTGAAATAAGTCTTGTTTTATATAGCAAAGATTGATTCCCAAAGGTTCGTACGGACAGATATCTAGCATGCCTGACTTGAAGACAAGCTTCTCTCGACAGAAATCACGATGGATGGATGAATTCAGGCTTAAGGAAGTAAGTACTTGATAGAGTATAATAGTCTACGGAAGAATTCAATTCAGGCATGATACTGTCTGTTGATTCTCCTTTTGTTTTCGTCTCTATAACTACTGTTCGTTAGATACCTTCAACCTTGTCATTTTTTTAATTCCAAAAAAAGATGCCCTGGGGCCAAGATACTGAAATGCACTTTGCTTTGTCCCAACTTGGTACCGTTTTACACTTAGACTGACGTCGCAGATATCATTGGTTCTCCAGTTGTCCAGAATCAAAGGTAGGCTTCAATCGTCGGCCAGGTACTCATAGGACCCAATACCTAGGCTCATCTGCCACATCGTCCAAAAGGAATAAGTGCTGCCCAGAAAGACAACGTTTTACGGGCCTCTTTCTGGGTCTGTCAGTCTTCATTAGCAATCCAAATCCCTTAGAGAGTTAATCAATGTCCGCGGTGGATCTCCTATCTGATTTATAAATACAAAGTCGCCGACTATTGGTAATTGTGCTACAGTCAGGCACTTCATGAGCCACATTACAGGCAACTTAGCAGAAAGCTCTGAGTCCTTCTCATCTCATGGGGCAAGATTGAGCTCTCACAAGAGTTCAGTTCGGTCAGTCGTCTTCTCATCTTATACAATCACACAAATGCCAGGTTCCGTCGTTCACGCTGCTTATGGCTATGAATACCTTCCTTCCTTCCGAGCAACTGGTAGCCGCTCCTCAACCCCTAACACAATTATGGATTTCTGACTTTGTCCTGAACAACTCCTATAATCTCTTTTCTCAGCTCACCCCTTTGGATCCATAGACTCCGAGGAGTCTGCGCAAATGAATTTCTGTGACTAGACACAGCTATGATTGCACCAGGATCATTACTGACTTCGCACGACCATATTGATATATATCACTCGAAAATAAGATGAGTGCAGACCTTCTATAGACTTCTTTCCGTACAAACATTACTGCCAATAATAACCTTAATTACACGGGGAAATCACTCGGGTAACTCTATTCCTCAGTGGCATTCATTTATTCAGTGGTTTGACATATCCACACCGTCCTTTGTATTGCACATGGGATTTCGAATTGCCGGTGAGAGCCGTTGTTTCATCAATCTGACCGTGTATCTTAGAGATCATGATTGAAGGAAGGCTACCGTCCCAGAATCTGACTATACACGTCTATTATTGCTTTTCCATTATTATAAGATTGAGAGACTTTCAGGTGATTACCAAGGTAATGTACTGTTCTCAGATTAATCTAGTCCGCTTCCCCGTGTGATAATTGATCCCAATGATCATATTTAACATCCTATCCCATTCAATCAATTATGCATGGAGCAGGATGTCATGCCAATCTTCTCGAAAAAGGAATAAACATATTGACAGGCGACCTTGGGAGACGGCTCATCTTTTATCTTGTCTACATTACACTAGTGTATATGGATTAAACCTCTATGAACACGCTCAAAGAGATCGTCAGGAGTCTTCAAATGAATCAATGGTCCCTCCCGAGCTTGCGAGTCGGTTTTTTACTTGAATTTTTCCTTTAGGTTATATCCAGACAGATCTCTTTGGTCTGTGTGGTTCTTCTCAAGGGAGCCTTCTGAATCGGATATTGACGAAAGACTTGGTCGTGTGCTTGAGAAGTAATGACAGGTACGAGTGAAGATATTAAACTACACAGTATTGGCACATTCAATGGCACACATTGTTTTATTTTAAGCTACCCAGGCCCGGGTTGGATGAGAACATCGAGAGAGCAAGCATCGCAGTTTCGGAGAAAGGCGGCTTGGATGGCGACTGCCCTGACTAATTGACTGTCAATAGGGTCAGACAAGAAATCCTCACCAAACTCTTCATGCCCTCAACGATCTGAGACTAATAATCTCGGTGAAGGCATGCGAGCCATATACTCGCAAGCGCTTACCGGCGTTTCGGACCGAACTTTCGAGGACCATCATTTAAGCCTTCGCTCCAGTGGACAAATCCTTCAACAACTTTGCACTTTGTTGGACTTTGTCAACTCGCAGTTGCAGTACTATCGGGAGGTCCTTCTCGAACAAGCACGGCTTCATCAGGAGCTTGCTTTGTCGTATTCAGCCACAATGAAGGAAATGACTAACCACTTAATTTATATCTCAAGCTTATCATCCCATGCCTTTTCAATTCCGTTTTCATCTTCAACTTCAACTTGCTCACAAAATACAGCCACGCTGGACACAAACATGCCGAGTTTTTGTTTTTACAACCCCCATTATATCGCCCACTGAAGAATGACGTCACATAACAGGGATGGTTTTTAATTTTCTCGGCTTTCTTTTCTTTTCTTTTCTTTTCCGTTCCCCTCTCTTTCATCCGCAACCTCTTGCATCCCCATAGTATTGTGCCACCGGTGGTTTGTTTTCACAATTGGGGAGTGCTAGTCTGGCCAACGTCCCCCTTGCAGTGCTATGATTCGCTTTTATTAT